>WIXG01000074.1:0-260728 GCA_009869945.1 Mesaphorura yosii
ATCCTGAATGATTCTATCTGGCTTAGCTTCGGTGCACTTGGCATGTCATGGTCATGATTCGGTTATGATGAGGTAGTATTCTCCTAGCTCCCAGTAGGGCACAACTTCCTCATGTGAAATTATTGTAAAAGTTTACTGATCGTTTAATGAAGGCGGGTATGGACGGGCTTCGGGAATTTCTCGACCGGAGGAGCTGAATTCAACCACAAAACAAAAGCCAGTGGGATTTTATAGATTACTTTGCGGCCAAATAAGGTACACACGCACAACACGCACAGTTTGAGTGCGGTGCAATCTGGCAGGACAATCAACCTCGAGTAATTTGGAAATTGCATGGCATTATTTCATACAAGCATGTAATTTCAGGCGGAGGCTGATTCCCCAACCAAGCTCCAGCCGGGTTCCGCTCCTTGATTGCCAGAATTGGAATTTAACCTCTGTCGCTTTCTTCCATCTCCTCTTGCAGAGCTTCAACTTGTTGAGGTGGTCATGACTAATTAATTCGTAATTATTGGTTCTGGGACTGGAATGAAAACTGGAATGTGAAATTTGCGAGCTCATCAGCACCACTCCTACGCTGGAACCGCAACTTGAGTCGATTTTGTTTGCATTGCGTTGCAGCGCAGTACAAGTTTTTGAAAAGTGCAAGACAGATAAAGCAAGCAAATCAAAGTGAGCAGCTTTTTACTCATCTCATGAAATAGAAACAAAGACAATAGAAATGGGCCTGTTCATTTCTTTGTGCTGCAGCTTCTGGCCAAGACAAGCACATCACACACATGAGTCACGCGACACGTCAGTCATGCGTTTGGTGTCTTATCAGTAACTTTTAATTTGCACAGTACAGCGTTGCTACACTTGCGAGCGCACAAAGTTCAACTCAATTCTTGAAGAATACGATTCTACTAACAAGATTAAGTTTGTTCATTGCCTCTGTCCGTCCGTCCATCAATCGCTTGGTTGAGTGCACATTCCAACTAGTAATTCGACAAGTTGAAGTACAAAAACGATTTATTATGATTCAGAAGAGGATTGCATCATAAATTGAGTCATGCCACTTCGAGCAGCAATATGAAGGCAGGATTTAGATAATTGGCACTTCTTGTACCTAAAGATGATTCAAAACGAAGAAAATTCGTTGAAATCAAAGCAAGATGGTCAAAAGTCTTTGAGTACGATTTTAGGTACCGGGCTCGGGTCTAAAATAGAAACACAAGCTCGGCTCCACATTTGTCATCGGTCATCACGCCACGTATGGTTTAGTGTTGATAAGACATGATCTCCAGAATTTTGAGTCAATTTCTTGTCAACTGTCGACCAGGAGCAACTGCTCTTCATCACTTCTTACCAGCACTCGACTTTTGTTTTTCTGCATTTTAAACTCGATTGACTTGCAAGACGTGAGTGAAAGTTAAGAACAACGTTAGTAGGAAATTAGTGCACGAATTCTTAAAAGTCTTTCTGTTTACAGAAAACCAAGACGCTCAAGATGCCCGGAACTGAGAAGAAGGCCCTCTCCCAAAAATGGTTCGATTACGTCCGCCAACAATCTGGCCGTAGTGGGAGTGGCCCCTTGGCTCGGGTTAAGATGGCTGGCTGGATGATTGCGATGCTCTTCATGAGCTACTACTTTCAGCAGGCGCAAGCTGGACCGGCGGCATGTGCTGGTTGTGTGACCTGGGCTGTCGGTGGAGTCTGTGCCCCAGCCGTCACGGCTGGAGGTGCATGTGCTGCCTTCGTCTGGGCGCCGCCACTTCTGTGCGCTTGCTTGCTGTCTGCTGGAGGCGCACTTTGTGCCATTGCAGCGGGTTCGTGTGTGATAACCTGTTTGAGTCCGACTCCTTAAGGTATTATCAAAGGCTGGCTGCATTCTCCTCCCCAAAACAATTTAATTTGGAGCGTATTTGACCTTACTTGCCATAATCTTTAATAATTAATTTAGTGAATTCTTATCTTGTATCCTGAGAATGCTATGGAATGTTTTAATAAAAATTGTAAAGATGTTTAGAATCTACTTCTACTAGAACTTCTAGAACAAATTCGTGGCGTTTGATTTTTTGTAATGTTCCAGTTTGATTTGTCTAACTTGGTCATCAGTATTGACCAATTCGCATCGTAAGTTGTTCCGAAGTAAAGACCAAGGATTTTAGTCCCTTCAACTACATTGAGCCTCGAGCTTATGTCCCGGTCCCGCCAAGTGCTGAGTGGACAAACCTCAAGCTTGGAAATTTTTACACGATGCTGTTTCCGGCTGCTCTCGCTCCTTCGCCCAGGGTATATTCATGCATGTGCTAAATTCAGGGCCTTTCTATTTTTTGTGATTTCCCTGTAATAGAGGGGAATCTATTGTGCATCCAGAATCATTGCGGACTCGCACTTGGGACGCTGACCATTGGCTGCAACGCTGTGTCAGTTGGCTCAGTACGAGAGCGGAACCTGCACCTCGGCCTACACGGAGTCCAGCGCAACAAGCGTGTGCACGTGCAATGGGAACGGAAACCCAAGCTTGATAGTGCTCGGAAGATTCTGCTCCGATCTAGGCTACGGTGCGCTTAAATGCGCCAATTGCGGCTACAAACAGTACCAGTGTGCAACCCTAGAAAACGGGGACACACACCAATGCATCTGCACCAATTCTGCATAAACTGAAGTACACGTTTGAATAAAGTGAATTTTCTTTGAAAATTAAAAGCGAATGTCTTTTGCATCTTGTCCTCGCACCTTTCTGATTGCCTGAGTTTGATCCATCCGAGCCTCAAAGCAGATGAGCCAGTTGAAGGTCCAGGCAAACATCAAGTCCGACCTTCAAATAGAAACATGCATCAATATCAAAGGGTTATCAAGCAACGACAAAATGTCAGAAGTGTGTATGTGTATGTTGTACTGCAGCCAGCTTCAGAACCATTACGAGGATTTCGTGGTACCTGGTGGCCGCGTCGTCGGTCCGTGTTTTGGACCTTCGATTGCACTAATCGTGCATCTTCAGCCTGGCGATCAATTAAGCAATTCTTAATTAAGTGGGAATCTAACCAAATCCAGCCTTCAACAATCGCCATCCGCGTGACGAATGGTTCCACTGTGAAGGCCCCAGAAATACACACACGCACAGTTTGAGTGCGGTGCAATCCGACAGGACAGTCAACCTCGAGTAATTTGGAAATCGCTTAATTGTGTTCAGGATACAAGTACATTTTAAAATTGGATCCATTTCACAACCAGTACACCGGAGTATTTGGCGAAATTCGCGACGAAGCGATTGTGGGACAGAAGGCTGTGCTGGACGATGCTAACAAAATGATTTTAACCTTCATAAAGCAAGCCGCAAATCAAAGGTGTTCTCCTTTGGTATCTTTTGTGCTACATTCGAGGTTTTTCATTTTAACTCCCGTGCAAGAAGAGAAGAATTTCTCGAGTTTGAATTCCCTGGAAAAATGGAAGAGATTTGCTCCAATTTGAGAGAGGATATGCAAGGGAAATTGTCGGGGCTCCGAAAAGTATGTGCACTCAGCACCCGATTCTCGATTCCTTTTCGTGTTGTCATTAATTTCTACTAGAAACTGACTGCAACTGCAGCGCTTATGTATTCAGATGCACGTGTACGGAATTCAGATGATGAAGGTCTGGTCGAAGGGGCTGGACACCAAGACGAAGCCAGCGTTGGCCGAAGACGTATACAAAGTGTCAACAGAGATATTCGGAGACATCGTAATTTGTTTCTCCATGTTTTTGCAAAATCGCTGAGTTTTTCCACAAGCTAATTGAGGAAACGGCCAGACGCCAATACGAAGAATTTAATTTAGAGCATTTAGGCAGTATTGTCAGAAGTTAAATTTCGTTTTTATTTTCTGGTGTGGGCGCTTTGTATGTCGTGCATCGTGGTTTTATTTTCCTTGTTCTTAGCTTGATCAACTGCATCTTTGACGAGATTGGAGTACCCGCCGAGTCCTGTGGGCTCATAATCACAAGAATTCCCGGGCTGACCAGGGAAGATGTCATGGACGTCATGACTAGAATCTTTACTCAAGTGAACTTTGCCGACATGAGAGCCTCGCGGAGCATCGAAGCGTTGGAGCCATTGTTCCAGATATACAACGCACGCTTTCTAATAATGAAAAATGGCCCCGACGACTCGGACAAAGGATGGCTCTGAAATGACAGAAAACGGCAGGGTGCGTATGTGAAGAGTTTGTAATCAAAATCCATTCGTTTTAGCACTCTTTTATTTCCCTGTGAGAATCAAGGCACAGACATTTCGACTCAGTACGTAATTAATTCGATTCATTTTCGTCTGTCAATTGTTTTCAAAATTAAATTTTCCCCACTTACAACAAATTATTACACTACAAGATATAAATACACCCGTTATATACAGTTTAAGCGTTCAAAAGTCAAGTTTAAGAAATGTGCAGCACTCTACGTTAATCTTCTTTCAAGTGCTTCAAAGCGTAGAAATTACAAAGATTAATTTCATGATTCCATAATTCCAATGCACTCGAGCGATGGAGGCATAAAATTGACAATAAGAATATAAAAATTCCTTTAAAATATATTACAAAAAGTCAGTATCAGAATGCTTAACGAGATTTTGTTTTTCGTATTGTAGGCAGTTTTTAAAATGGAATGGATTTACTAAAAGTTCAGTCGAGTAGTGAGACAAATCTGAGAACAACTTTGGTTTAAAGTTTGAGTATGCTGAAGTATTGCCTTAAATCAATGACTTTATATTACTTAAGCCTATAATAAATAGTTTCGTTTGCAGTCTTGTACATGGTGTGGCTTGAAAATGCTTAAAGCTATCTCTTCGATGGAAATTGAACATCTGAAAAGAATTTATGCAGCATTGCTTCTCGAGCTGATACACGGTACTCTGGACAATAGGTCAGAAAATCCTGGGAAAACATGAAAATTAGTTTTGAATTACCGAGAATGCAGTTATACGCTGACCTAAGTCTCAGGGCAGAATTCACTTACATGAAGTAATTTTCTTCCTTCAGGGTATTGCTTGAGTATTGGAACAAAAGCGACTAATTCCTGTGCATCCCACTTTGGAAAGCAGAATTTGAACTCGGGAAACTTTGAAATGCCAGGCCAAATCTACAAATGAAAGATACACAAATATTTCTGGGTATTCATTGCAGGATTTTGAACGTCGCCATTCGCCAGAACTTACCGATTCATCAGGAGTACCCATAGTGCGGAATATACGAAAGAGTTGATCAATTTCAGAATCGCCCGGGAATAATGGAGTTCTTGTCAACTACAAAATTCGTTCATCAGTAAGCTGCAGCCTGTAGCAGATTAGCGATTAATTTTATCAAGCACTAACCATTTCTGCGAAAATGCAACCAACACTCCATAAATCGACGGCAGTACTGTAGAATTTTGATCCAAGAAGTATTTCAGGCGAACGATACCAAAGTGTTACAACCTTGAACAAAATCAAATAAGAAAAGTGAATCAAGCACAGCGAAATTAATTCATAAGGGATGAGATTTACCTCATGAGTATATGTTCGCATTGGTATACTAAATCCACGAGCTGGAAGCAAAAACTCATTTAATTGTCACCTCCAAAAATATCTTTCGTCATTCTACGTGTGCTTACCTAATCCAAAATCCGCTAGCTTTAAGTTTTTTAATTGCTTATCAAGCAATAAATTTTGGGGCTTCAAATCCCGATGCAAGATTCGATGTTTATGACAAAACGCCAGTGCATTAAGCAGTTGATACAGAAGTGACTTGATCTCAGGCATTGCTATCCCAAGGGGATTTGTGTCCATACACTTTTTTAAGTCCATATCCATAAATTCAAAAACCATGTAAAGTTTCTTATCAGCGTGAATCACATCGAATAGATCAATCACGTTAGGATGCTTCAGGTCGAAGAGGAGTGAAATTTCTCTGATGGCAGTGCTGGGGACACCTTCTGACTCACTGGAACAAACCAAAAAATGTCAATTACAAAAAAACTTAACTTGATTTTCGAAACAATATTCTAAATTAGAAGCTATTATTGTTTGTAATCAAAATGTAAAACACAACAGCAGCATCCGCAAATTGAGGTAGTTCTTCCAGTTGAGGACGTCATTTCCATTAAGGAAGGCCCATATATTTTGGCTCCTTCAATAAGGTAACCAGGACTGTGATATGACCGAATAGCACATAATTCACAGCCCAGTTACCTTACTCACGAAACCAGCGATGTACTGCTCTCTCTCTCTCTCAATTTTCCAACGTGGCAATCGACTTGTGGCATTGATAACGTAATAACTGAAAAATAATAATTCTGAGACATACTTACGAATCTAAGCGAATTCTTTTCAGGGCAACCACCTTATTCTTATCCACAAGGTCTCTGGCTTTGTAAACGACTCCATACGTTCCCTCGCCGATCTTCTCAATTTTTTCATATCGCTCCATGAAATGAACTTAGAGTCTTAGTGAAGAGACGCGTTAGAATCCCAAAATCTCGGGCTGTAAGGAGTGGAAAAAGAAGCATTATTTTAAGTCAACAAAAATACAGGTTATCATTCATTTTATGGTTTCTAGATTAACTTCAAAATCGTGGACAAAGGAATGAAGAAAAATTAAGTGTAATGTGGCTGGCGAACATTTTTGCGCGTGGCACTAAACCGCATACACGCGGCCAATACGGCGGTATACTCACTCTTCATTTTAATATGTACGCGAACAATGCACCACGAGAAATTTTATCGTCGACCGAGCCTATCACAATCTTAATTGCTGCCACTCATAAATTGAACGCTCGCAATTAATCCTGAAAACATACACAATGCAAAAATGAACGACCTTCACCTTGTCTTCACGGTCGACCTCGCCTTGCCGCAAACGGAGTTGATTCTTTCGTTGCACTTCTCTGCCGCAATTAATTAGATCGTCGAGGATGATATGATAAGGGTGTAGACGATGTGATTGCCGTCTTGACTTTCTTCCTTCCTTTTCAGTGAATTCTTGGGCCAATCTGTGAACAAGGCAGATTACTTAACTTCAACTAGAGTACTGATTACAAAAGCTTAACCCAGGATAAACTAAAACCTTAAACTATGAATGTATGAACACAAAACTGAGGTATTTGTACTGTTGCAGAAAGCGGAAGCAATGTTAAAATTAAATTATTTAAAATTAAGAAACTTTGAGAGTGGAGGGAGAAGAAAAGGAAGAGAAGAAGTGCAGACAGGCTGAAATTATTATTCTACGAGGGAAGCTTAACAAAAACATCGCATTCGGTTGTGAGTCGCGAGAATCACAAGGCGAGTCTTATTCCTAGCGTAAATGCATGCGAGAAAGAAAGTCATATGAAACTTACATTGCAATTGCGAGCATCAGCAGTAGTGCAATATTTTGATACTACTGGGTGAGCTACATCAGCCGCCAGCCAAGCCAATAAATACCATTCAGAGACTGGAGAAAGAAAGAACTTGTCTGACCGACCCTCCAAAACTATTTCATTCATTCATACGCCACCAAGACCATCAACATTACATTGCCACTGCTACTGCTGTGGTGCGGTGGAACTCGCCTTACTGATGAATCGTACAGGTAAATAAAAATAATATTGAGATAGTCACATTCCTCAATGTGATAACTTAGTTTACCTGGTCGTACAAAGATTTTTCATTCCGAGGAAAGACCACCTGTGTTGTTATTGAAGGGCGAACGACCAGGCAAACTAAGGTGTCTGGATGTCCGGTTGAATTCACTCATCAACTTATCAACTGGCACTCTTTAGAGATTATGAGAAACTTAATTCCAGAACCAGTTCTTGGATCCAAACTAGTAAGCTCATTAACCGCTCAATTGAAAGCTAGCAAAGCAAAGCGATGATTATTCTCATCGGTGAAGACTGAACAAAGTTGGAACGGTTGAGAGTAAAGCGAGGAATGACCTCGCGAATGCCAGAACGAATGAGTCGACTGAATTTTGTCGAATTCGCCGATTGAAGTTTCTCGAATTTTGAATGGTATGGGAAATAACACTGTACAGGTTTGTTTCGTTCCAGTCGAGCGAGCCAATGCTCTGCGGTAGTTGCCGTATTCTCGTATTTAACTGATTCGATCATCTCTTTGGTCTTGTCCCGATTTGATCTATGCTGCTTAATCTGCATTTGCGCTGGTACTGTAAACAAATAAAAATACATGCACAAAAAGTGACTTCATAATTAAAAGAAACAAGAAGAGACGAATCGTAATCTAAATCGCCCCAGCTCCAGCTATGATGCGCCATTCTTCCCAATCATTGCCTGCGGCTACGTCACGTCACGGCGCCGAGACAATGGCAAGGACAAGGACACCCTTTCCCCAGGTTCAGGGTAGTTCTATTATCGTGCTCCGTGCAGCGTCTTCACTTCAGCCAAGCCAAGTATCATTAATTTTAGTATTCGAGTGCAACCTTCGCTCTCGCGCCGCGCGTTGGCGTTTCCACCTGTGTTTGGCATACGAAGAAGCTTAAGCCCTTGCCGTACGCTACCAGACTCCCGCTGTCTTCTGTTGGAAATGCTGGAGCCCGAAACATATGCAAATGTCACCACCTGGGTTCATAATTTGTATTCGCTTCATACTTTGAGCTTGTACTTTATTCCGGTCTGAGTTGGGTTGAGGTGGCGGTATCACACGTCTCGCCCGCCGCTGTGCCAATTCTATTCTGGGAGTTTCATTAGCCATTCTAACGATGTCACTTGCGGTGAGCTTCCTGCGCTCAAAGTTGAGCTGCAGCTGAGTCTCAATTTCCAAACTCATTCATATTGCCTCGCCTCGTCTCGCCTTTTGATTTCCGTACTTCTGTCCAACTCGGAAATCTTAATTCTATACTTCCAAAAATAGTACCACTGAAAATGACAAAGTATGCCAGGAATTGACGCAGGTCTCCGCGTTGAGTGCCTCAGTTCCTTCTTGACAAAGTTCATCCGACTTGTTCGTGTTCCTTGCGTTTTCATTACGTTCCATTTCCAAAAGGCCTTCGTTTTTCTTTTCCAAAAATACGTTGACTGCTTTGTTATTGGAAAATTTCCACGCTGTTCTGATTGACAACATAAGTAAGTTTCATTAAGAGTGAATTTGAACAATGTGTCACAGTCACGAGAGTTCTAATTGCGACTGTCAAATATCAAGTCGTAATAATGTCCCGTCACTGTAGCTGTGACAGTTTGCGTAGGCAGAAAACGCGTGGACTCGCTGACCGTGCCCATACGCAAGGCGCCGATCCAATGAGGTCGCAGAAATAACGTATCACCTCATATTGATGATATTGCATTTTGTGGCGGTGGCATGGACAAGTCGAATTCTTCTGACGGGAAGCAATATATGTCGTAACTCATGCGGAATTGTCGAAGGAATCGAGCGACCACGACAAAATAGGCTATAATTTGTTTACTGTTTCTTTCCCTTCTTCGTACTTTGTGCTTGACATTCCAGAAATATTCGGTTCGCTTCCAAAGTTTTAGCTTCGGTTTTAGCACAACCTTCAGGAAATTCGATCCTTGTGAGTCACGAGAGTCATGACTCTAAAATTTCTGCTCTGAGACCGAGGGAATGGTCGAGTTAATGACTGCCGTGCCATAAAGCTCGATGACGAAAATGAGGAGCAAATTAATGTGGTGCGGAAGAAAACTATGACCGTGTGACAAATTACAAATTAAGACAAACCTCGTCGTAGTGACGTGAATGTAAGCTTCGTGGTTGACGTTCGTGCCTGGAGAGTATTCAGCCGTTTAGCAAAATGATCCAATTTGTCTAGCTCATTTACTGGAGCCTCGAGGCTTCTTAGAACTCGGGCTGAATATGTCTCAGGCTCCTCTCAGCGTCAGCGTGGGATTTCAACCAAATCCCATGACCGTGGTTTCTGCTTAATTCACTGCGCGTCTCACCCCACCGCTTTGCTCGCAGTATGCACGTGGAATATTAATTTCCACCCACAGCTCAATTAAAATATGTTTCCCGTGAGAGATGCCCATCTGCTGAACCAAATCTCTGAGTTTCTGAGCCTAATTGGATTTATTTTATGCTGGCCAGCGTCGAGGAATGAAATGACGCAATTAAGACTTGAGGGTTGGATGCTTAAAACAAAAATATGGTTGACTTTTTATTTCTCCACTCGATCCTAAACTAAAAGCAGGGACAACTACGACACTATTCTGCACCGTAGAGCTGTACATTTATTTCACAGGTATTCTAGAATAATTTAGTGTTTGTTTGAGGACGGGACAAGAATAATACATATAAAATTTAACATTCACAATTCAACGTTTGACAATTTTGCTCAACAAAAACTTGTCTTTCGAATGTGTGACGACGATTGCAAATAAAAATGAGATATCAGGTTTCAGCCAATTTTTTCCAAAAATTCTCGGTTGGATTCCACTTGCTTTGTCTTGGCAAGACGAAGACGCTGCCGATGGATTTCGAGGAGGAGGTTTTGTCTCAGGATGTCCAGAGGTGAGACGATGGAGAGCGATGCACTCGAGTCAAGACTCGTCTGTAAAACAAAAACATTCCACAGTAATCAGACATGGAATTTAATTAGACCGCGCAATATTATTAAATAACACATTCGACACTCGGGCCAGACGTACCTCCATGTTGTCGCTCAAAGGTCTGTAGTGCCTTTGCGGTCTGATGTACTGGTGATGATGACTGGGCGCATTCTGCTGCTGTTGCTGAATTTGCGCCTGCAGCTGCTGCTGATGCTGACGATAGCCCGGAATTAAGTATCTTGATTGGGAGCTTTGTTGCTCGTTTGCTCGATCTCGCAGCGGGTTGCAGGAACTGAGATTTGACTCTAAGATAAGTGGAAATACTAGTGCAAGTATGATGAAGCTGATGTTCAGCCACGAGGTGTGAGACGCTCGAACCCTCGAGTAACTTTTACTGGAATTTTGCTTCCGACAACAGCAAGCTGTTGATTCTGCTGCTGATGCTGATGTACGTGTGTGCTGATGATCTTCATTCTGAGTGGTGTGGCCAGTGGCGGTTCTGCAACAAGGAGTCGTGTGCTGGTCGACAACGGAAATGCCCATCCTTCTTCAACTGTTGGGAGCACAAATCAAAGGAGTGTTTGTTGTTAGCAAGATTCAATGAAATTGAAGCACTACTGCGATGCGACGCTCGTCCGCGACTAGAAACAGAGGCTGATTTCACAACGTCACACGAAACTACGCTTACACGAGTTGCTTACAAGTGACTTCGAGTGAGGGGTATAAATTATGCAATTATGTCGACCTCTTTTCACGTTATGGAATCGCGACGCCTTTGATCAAGAGATATCTTTCTTGAACGATGCAAACACACTCAGCGCTCATCAATTATAGTGTGAGAAAGGCTACTAGACCCAGCTCTAGAAGATCTGTACTTGTACAGTGCCAGACGATGTGCGACTGTCGTCGTACCCTTTCTCAGATAATTGTGCTTGAACCCATTTTCTCTGACAGCTTCTGTCCCGTTCAGTGCTCTAATGTAAACTGACAGTCAGCTCTCTTTCACTCCCGGAGAAAGTTGTTACCCGGAGCACCGGATTTCTGAATGGGGAAAGTCTTTGTAGGGTAAACCCTGTTGTGCTAACGGAAGGAAGCGGAGCAGAGACTGGAGGTTGGTGGTGGTGATGATTTGCCTGGCTTGGCTTCGCTTGGCTCTTCGTTCGTGGATGAAAGAAGCCGTGTACCACGAACCTCAGTGCTCAGCACAGCAAAGCACCTGCTGCTCGCTCCAATAATCTAAAAAATAAAATTAAACGACATTCTTTGTGCTGTGCCCTACCCATCATTGGCCCGATCCGACCCACACAATGAGAATGAATATAGCGCACGATCTCGCAGGTTAATGCTGCTGCCTGGCTGGGTGCGTTGTAGTTAAGGTGGTTAAGAAAGTGCTTTGCCTAATGCTGTGCTATCGCCATCCTAGCAATTCCAAAGCTTGGCCAAGCTGTACCTGAGCCTTAGCTACAATGGGCGGATTATTGCACAATGGTGGCTGGCGGTGGAGGTACTTTATTTCGTGTGCGAGGTACGCGACCTGAACTGACGGTCCTGTTGACGTCAATACGCCTCAAATAATACATTATACTACATTATTATGGAGATTCAATTTATGCAATATCTTGGAAGTATCCATTTGATTCTGCTTTTTGCATTTTGCTACTTTCACTCAATTTAAAGAAAATTCAACTCAGCCAGCCACTGAACGGGGCAGGACCAAACCTTTCGAAACTTTCGAAACTTGGTTCTTGATTGCAATATGTTCGATTTGTCAAATACATTTATTTAGATTGGCAGGTTGTGAATTTAAATGGAAATGTCAGACGCATATTCCACTTCCCATATCGCATCTCGGAGAAATTACACAAGAATAATTGAAACGCCTTCGTTTCCACCACGGCACAAAATTGTAAGTGTGTGCTCTAAATATAGTGTAAGTGGTTCTCTTTGTCCACATAAGTGCAACTTTTGATTTGACTGCCCTTGCCTTTCTTTTCTTTAGCCACCAAGCATTAAATGTCAACGTCTGGAAATCTGTTAAAAGCTTCTTTGTAAATAAGAGAGCTCATGTAATGTATGGCCGAAGTCTATTTCCGATGCATGCCTCAAGCTAATGCCTAATGCTTGCGCATTCTACTTTGCGCTTGACGTTTGACATGTTTGATCTGAAAATGGATAGTGGAAATGAGTGTTCGAATTTTCTTGAACTTTCACGACTCGAAATAGCTCTTGATTGAATGAAACGCTTCTACGAGCAAATTCAGCAACCGAAGCAATTTGATTTTCTGCGTGACCACATCCTTTTAGAATGCTTGTTAAGCAGCTATAAATATGCAGCGGTCATAAATTGGAGCCCTCATGACACTGGCACTGATACCGCGGCGGTTCGTGGCCGCGAAGCCGGTTGCAAGTTGAAGAGTTCAAGTTTCAACACCATCCGCGAACACGCTTCATGAATTTTGCGAGTGATCATACATTCGCAGAGTGCCTTCTCCGGGCAGAGTTTACGAAATTAGCGAATGGTGGTGGCCAGATGAGGTACAAAAGTACAAACGAACGACCTATCACAACCGCAAGCAATGAATTGATGAAATGAGAGGTTAAACTTGTAAAAAATACGCTCGTTCAAGGCTAATATTACAAGGCTAAGATTCTGTTGATTAGGAATCACAGAGTCGATTGAGTGTAACACAGGCTAATAATCTCTGTTGTGTAATCACCCAGTAAATATCGAAATTATGTGTAAGATGTTACTCGGGATAAATGCAAGGCATATGATTGCGCTACTTGTGAGGAGAAAGGGCGAGAAAAGTACCTTTGAACCATAAAATTGTTCACTCGGCAGAAAAAATGATGTGATCACTCGATCTTGTTGATACTCGAGCTCTCGAACGGATTCAGTTCAATTTTAAGAGGGAACTCCACTTCGGAGTGGAGGGATGCGTGATCCGCGACGCCGTGACGCGTTGTACATCATTTGCTTACGGTGAATGCTGAATAGAGTAAATACTCAAGAGATTTTGACACTTCACAACACATGTTGTACAACAATCCTTATGTAATGGAGACGTGTCAATGGAAAATTATTGCAAACGGCAAGTGCCGTGTTTGACTGTGACTGATGGCGCTCTGATGCTCTGGAAAATTTCGCTCCTTGAACCTTCTGGAATCAGGTATAAACACAGCAATTTCTTTTCCGCTCTCACGCCCACTCGAATTCTTTCACGGAAACTGCACTGCAATTTTCAAGATTGCTGCCTCATATCCGAGTTACGAGGAACGAAACTTGTTGCAGTTTACACAATCAGAAACCGCAATGCTAAGCTAAAACTACCAAGCCGATCCTAACTATTATGTCAACTTGTCCTGCATTTACCACGGAGAATATGAGACGCTCCTTTAATCGTGCCTTGTAAGCAACAAACGCGCATAATGTTATCGCTTCTGGCTTCATTTCACGACGCTTCGCAGTTTAGACTTTGTATGTATGTGCAAAGAGACTGTACTAAACATTAAACTAGTTCAAGACCGTCGAGTGGACTTTAAACTTGAACTGCAATGACGACCGAGATGCCCTTTTAAATTACTAACAATTTAACCGTCCACGTGCGAGCACGGGCACAGACAAAACAAATACAGATGCTGTTAACTAGAAGCAAAAGTTATTCAAGCATCAGCGTGTATGCATTTTTCATACACAATCAAATATGAATGAGAATGAGACGTACCTTTGTTGCTGTTGAGACTGAGATTAATACTTTCGCGTCAGAAGATTCAAGACAGTAGTTTCTTGTTGTATGGCGGTGTGGGTTGTTCGTTGCCTATCTGTCTGCCGCAGAGCAATCAAAACTTGTATTGTACTTTGAGAGCGCGTGTCTAAACTAATGAGAAACTGTCGTAAATTGCCGTAATTAGTGTTACACTGTCACTAGTACGCGTACGCATAGATTGCTGCTAGCTGCCTGCTGGAATGGGACCGCCACCACACATGAGTTCGCCGTATGAAGGGATGGAACGAAATGAACAAATTATTGTGGACGCGGTGGCTTCATGTCCCGCAGCTCAGCGCAGCAAGCAAAGCACGCCAACGTCCCAGTCCAGGATCTACAAAGAAAGAAAGCTCAAGCAGGCAGATAGAAGAGACAAGGGACACTGATTCTCTGTACGCGTAATAGTAATGAGGTACGGCTCACGCAGCGACAGCGACAGTGGCAGCAGTTAACATTTGCTGATGCGCTGGTGATCCATTAGAATCGTGTCATTTCGCGAGCAACGTGGGCAAGATCGATCACATGCATCCTAGACAAGTGGCTCTCATTTTAACCTTTAGCATATACTACACTTGACGCTGGAACAGTGTACCAAAGTTGATTATTAATGCTGTTGCTCATCCGCGCACGGTACAAACTCAAACACCAAAATCGTTCGAACACACTTATAAAAATTGGACTCACACTCGATTGATGAACTGAACTTTACGACTGCGAACGGTGAACTTCAATCTATCTACCTTGTTGGACGCCGACGCTTATAAGCCATCTTTGTCAATGTTTAATATCCACGAAATGGATAACGGGAATGTGTGTGTGGCATTATTCGCATTATAAAGTCATAGGAGAAGTTGCTCAATTTGAAATTGAGTGGAAAAACAGCAAAGTCACAGATCAGAATTTGATTGATTGAAAAATCTATAAACTAACTCAAACTAATATTTCGGTGATATAAAATAAAGACGAGGCTGTGCCTGTGTGTAACTCGTAAAAAGTCAATAATCATTATCACTGACATGTGCACAGGCTGTTATTTACGTACTAGATTTGTAATTCGTTATACCACCAGCCGTCGAACCGCCTCGTACAGCGGTTTTAATTATTCCTGTTGCCATCCATGAAAGGTTAGCTTTTGAGTTCACCTTTCCTGAAATAATCGCTCTTGAGTCCTGAAACTGCTTTTGATTCCATACATTTCGGCTGCTTGTGGCAAATGTCAGCGATAAATCTGTTTGTCTCCAATTTTGAGTTGGGTTTTTGAGTCTGAGGTGCATTTAGCATTTCAGAGTTCATGGAGTCAAGGTCTCAGTTAAGGTACACGGAGCGCGAAATCGAGACGGGAATATGATGACGTCCTAAACTTTGAGCCAATCGAACCAACACCCAACAAGTGTTTATTGCAGGCCCATAAAGTGCAGCGGTAGGCAGCCTGGAATCTTGAATACATTTGCGTGGGTCGATTTCGCTGGAGAAATGAATTGGAGCTGGAACACGACTTTTCTTAGCCAACACCGCATGATAGAACCCTCAATTTGCTAGCCCTGCACTTGTTCGCGCCGTCACCGGGACCTAGATGTGTGAAATTGATGAGTGTTTTCTCATCGTATTTTTAGCAGCAGTCATCATCGCCCGCGACATCCATCCATTCGCTCATTGATCGTGTACTGTCGCAAGTAGTTACGAATACGATCAAATGCATTAGATCATCTTTTTACGTACGGAAAGTCAATTTCATCATTCGATCATTCATCCGTGCAAAGAACAAATATCGTAAAATGTATCATTAAAAATAACAATAACACTTCAAAGAGGTTCAGAATTCAGAGAGCGAGAGTGTCATGACAAAAGCAGCTCACGCTCTTGCACTGCGATGAAAATATCCACAATTCACAATTACTTTCGCATGAACTTTCTCGTTCATCGTTCGCGATCCAGGAATGAATAAGAATAAGAATCGATAGCAGCAATTTATGTCGGCAAGCAGAAACGCCGGGAAGCCGAGTGCACTGCAAAGTGCAAAGACGTCATATTCTTATCTGATATTCGAGCCTAAAATAGCTCGAGAGTGATTATTGGTTATTGGCCAATGCGGAAAAGATCCAAATCATCACCATCGTCATCATTCATGATAAAGTTCACAACGTGACGAGGTCGCCTCGTGTTCTGACCACGAGACGGTGCAGTGACAAGCCCTCTACTCGTGGAATAAAAGTAAAATGCACTTGCCGGCTTTGGACTTGCTTGATTAGCAAGGCCAATTAATTTTCATGCGTGCTAATTTGTCCCGTGCGTGCTATAAACTTATTCTGAGTCTTATTGACAGCTGCATCAGAGCACGAGCATTGAATTTGGTAAATTGGCTAGAGCTTTTCATGCCCGGAGCGGGAGCAGTAATTACGTAATGGAGTGAATGAACATTTTATTGCTGATTACACAACATTCGGATTTTCTATTTGCTTCACATGAACTTGATTGGAGCTTACTGTCTGTCGCAGAGCACAGCAAAGCCAGCAAGCAGCCTGTCGTTCTCTCATGACAAATTAATACGTGAATGTGCAAATTCAGAGGCTCTGCCTCTCTCCTCGTATGATAGTATAGTAGTAGTATAGTAAAGTGCCAAGACAGCAACAGGACGCAGGATAGCAAGTTAATCAGTTGCACGCACTTGTCGTATGATTACTCGCAAGCTGCAAATGCTTGCCGGGCATAATCTCTAAATGATGATGAATGATCGCAGTTAGCATGTTATACTAATTAATAAACGTCTCATTTATAAGTGTTTAGTGTTTATTTTTATATGCTCGTATAATTCATCTCCTGTCAGCGTCAATCCACTCGTACGGTCAAACTCGGCTCGGATCTTCATATGCCGGCTGCCTCGGCTTGAACTTGACATCTTTCAACAAACATACAAACGACTCTCGATGTCAACTGTAGCTGACACAGCAAAGTCATTGGCAAATATAAATTTCAGGCTTGGCTCATGCTTATCTGTTTTCTATATGACGTGGAATTGAATTGGCCATGGAAAAATTGGGACTTGCTGTCAGATTAACCTGCAGAAGGTTAACTGAAAATTTAATTATTGCTGTCTTGTGACATTTGTCAGTTGTAGGAAGCAAGCAGGGTTTGGCGGCTCTGAATGACGACCTGTTCGATGATCCGTAGCCGCACACAGTATAACGCTGTAATTTAATAAGAATCATAAGGCTAGCAACAGGTTGGATGGAAAATGCCCACGTTAACTCGCTGTGCACGAGCCTCATGTCGGAAACATGAAATCGGTCGCCATTCGCCATTCCCAGCTTACAACGGCAAAGGTCACAACAAAGCAGGCGAAGTCTGTCGAATGTCGAAGAAAGAAAAAACGGAAGCTGGCAGTTGGTATATTATTTAGATCCTGGTTCGCGGTGTAATTGATTCACGTCGAATGAATGCATTCGAAGAAATTTTCGACAATTGTCATGTCATGCATCCCAACATTTTAACGCAAAGGGCAATCAAGACGAACACATACATTTTGTATTGGCAATTTACACGAGCCCAGAGGATTACTATTTACAAATCAGCTCCAGATTCTTCAAAATGACAATAAAATTCGAATTACATGTGCGTCAAGCCCGTGCAGGCGTAAATAATTCTCTCCATTCAAAGAAAACTAAATAAACCTCCTGTTTTTTTATTTAGCATGTTCAGAGTAATTTACTGAACTCTAGAAGAATCAGAAATCAGACTTAAGACCTGTTGAGAAAGAGAGGTAGGGATTTGAAAGAAGAATTTGCATGCAAAACAGGCTGGGCAGAGATCTGAGACCTGATTGAATTAGCCTCGCTCAGCATAAAATTCGTCATTCATTCATTTATGATTAGCCGAAAGAAAGAAGCAATCCAGCGAGCGCGTGGGGCACATAGGGAATTATTCCACGAAGTAATATTCTCTGTAAGAATCGAGTCTTCAGCAGCTTCCACCTTCAAAAGAAAGGTCGCATTGTAAATAAAAACAGAGCCAAGTTCTGTAAACTGTAAAGAATTCATGTGAACGTGAACTGGAAGAGCATATTTGTAAAGTATGACTGCGGGTAAAAGTAAAGAACTCATTTCGTATTCGTATTATTTCAGGAGAACACTCGTTTCCATTTACATTTCTTGAGCAGCATTATTAGACAGACCATCACGATGGCACGCGTTGTCGGTGGCATTTCAGGCACGTATTTCAAAGTCAAGTGGGCAGGCGACGAAGACGGCTTGACGTGGTATGAAAGTGGAAACGGAAAAACGAAAAACAAACCGACATGGAGAAGTACATGAACTTTGTTAAAGGATTATTTGCCTTGTAAACTTGTAAGCAATGCGAGCCGGAATCCTTAGAGCATTCAGCAAACCCGAAAAACAACTTCAAGCCAGCCATTTCGTCTTGAATGACTGACATCAATCGAAATAAATTCAAGGTGGAATAAATTGAACTGTTTGTGCGGTAGAATTGAAGAATATTGTAATTTCCAAGTACGAGCACAGCGAAAAGAGGCTGGCTGGCGTGTCTCGTGGTAAGACGAGTTCAAAAGAAATTTTACTTTGATTCAATAAAGCGGACAGATAGAAATAAGAGAAAAGATACGGAAAGAAAGCAAAATGACGGTGATGCGAGCCGTGAACCCTCCAAATTCGATCAGCACTTCTTTCTGCGCAATTTACGTACTGCTTTCTCCCCAGGCTTTGGAAAAAGGGCAGCAGGCAGCCAGGATGGCACGAGTGGCATTGCAAAATTCGTTGGCTTCTGTCTAGTGTTTTGCATTTCTTTTGAAACGTAATTCCTTCCGTGTGCTCGTGTTCCTTTGACCGTATAACGCGATACTTTGCCTAAGAGGATTTAATTTAAATGGGCGAACAAGCCCGCAACAAGCGGCTGCTTGTTTTGTGTCTTGCGCTGTTACCCGTTACGTGAATCCTGGAAAATCTGCCTCGTGTAACAGGGACTTACGATCTGGAAGAATTGAATTCTCTGTGCTCCGTAAACCTAAATAATTAATTATATAATGCCAGTCGGTTGTATGGATAGTCACACTCGAGTCTGTTCGACTGGGACAGTACAAACGACAAATAAACGCGTGTATTTTTATTACAATCATCGCACGTATCGCGTTTCGCATTACAACATCATCACATCATTGGCCGTGAGTTTCGTGAGCGAAACGAGTCGTTGAATGTTGACGATGCAAACAAACAATACGTAACCAAATTCATCACCGGTCGCACTCAAGTACTGACTGGTCTCGTTCAGCGTAATTTACACGGGCTTGCCTGCCTGCCTGGCGCTGGATCTGGAATGATGTCACCTTTTGAACTGTATTGTCAATAGGAAGCCGACGGACAAGACATGAAAGACTCGATTGATTGTAGCTCGTCGTCGTCCACGAGAGGCTATGTACTTAATAAATTGTGCAATCAATACATTCATCATCTTCGCATCACATCACTGTGCCCTACCACATCACATCGCTTATTGACTTGACCTAATTACTAAAAGTGGATTGTGATATTGTGAAGTCTGGCAATTAAGGAAATGAACACAAGCACATCTCCAGGAGCGTACACTAACACGAAGCCTTAGTGGAGTCTGCATCGCGGCGATCTCGGTGCTTCAGTCCCAGAAGTGGAAGTACGTGAACTGGGACGTTTGCGCTTCGCATTTTGTATTTATTGAGAGTCATTAAAAACAAAAATATTATTTATGGTCTCATCACACGACATAATGTCAAGCACCAGCACTTAATTACTGCTTGCTGCTTCTGTTTTTGCGTTTCAGGTTTCGCCTTTGCGTTTCGTGTCACAATTCCAAAGGCGTGTCTTGAACTTGACTTTGGCTTTGATTTTATCAGCGGTCTCGGTCTCGGACTTGGCAAACAACTCGGCACTGACACTGGGCACTCGTGCTAAAAATACTACCTTGAGAGTGTCCTTAATTAATTTAGCCATGGAATAAATTATTTGCGCGCTTTACTACGTTGCAAGCACGGGCACAAGTGCCCAGTGCCGTGTCGAGTGGTCACACGTCACACAAGTCGTGGTCCATCGAGGAACGCCACGGCCCAAAGATACATGATTCCTTCATTTACCAAGTTGAATGTGGAAAACTTTACGGCGTGATGTCAGATGAAACTGTTTATCTTTGCCATCTTCTTGCCTGGATTCGCAATTATTCGAATGCGAGCAAGAGCATCGAGCTGGTGGTGACTAACCAATCTCTTCGTAAGCAAAGTTAACCTCAGCTTTGGCAAACAAACCTCTGACACCGAAGTGCAGTGGGATTTGATTAGGCGCAAGAACATCGGTCCTGTCCTGAGCTGGTCGGTCCTTTGGAAGAATCATCCAGTGAAGTAAGTTGTGAGTTAATCTGTCAGGAGTGAGCCCCCGGAATTGGGATCTGTTTTGACTGTAGCTTGCTTTTTCCTTTGGAGTGATCTGATCGAAGTTTACTGCCAAGATGGGGAAGGTCTTTGGGCAACTGGCTACGATTCGTGGCATCGTGTACTACAAGCTATCTCCGTTCGAGCAAAGAGCCTTCGCTGGATTCATTAAGCATGGAATTCAAAATACGTGGCGTCGTTTTCGAGAAAACTTCTTCATGGTTGTTCCTCCCTTCATCGTTTCGTTCATCATCTACTCGCAAGTTGAGAAGCGGCATTGGCAACTCCAGCGTAAGAATCCGGAGGACTATGAATGCGATGAATAGGTGGGCAACACGCGGATTTCAGATGTAAACTTTAACTACCCACTCAGCACTTCAACAAACCTGATTTAAAATTGCTGTAACCGACTAATGCTATTATACTGTTTCGTGCAATAAGTTTCCTGGTAATTAAAAAGTTCTGGCGTAACTTTTTTGTGCGGGTTTGATGGGTTTAATTCATTCATTTCCTTCTCCATCGGCTGGTCGAAACTTTACTTGGCAGAACCGCTGAGAGAAAAGTAAAGTAATTTGCCTTTGTTATTGTTGCTCAACTCATCCATTTTTACGTTCAGCTTGTAGAGGAGTTATTTGAATCTTTAACCCGGCTGTGTATGTTGTAAGTGTTGTAATACAGCTCGCTTAATTACAATTTTGTGTAGTTTACCCTCCAGCGTTAAGTGCTATCCTTTGAGTACTTTTTATGAGCTTTGGCCTTTTATAGTTTACAAGTACTAGGTGCAAGGTACTTTTGTTTCGCTTTGAGACTTGCTCACTTCTTGGAAAC
Source organism: Mesaphorura yosii (assembly GCA_009869945.1). Taxonomy (NCBI): domain Eukaryota; kingdom Metazoa; phylum Arthropoda; class Collembola; order Poduromorpha; family Tullbergiidae; genus Mesaphorura; species Mesaphorura yosii. The sequence goes on from WIXG01000074.1 coordinate 21,487, forward strand.
AAAGATGGAAAGAAATTACTTGGAAATCTTCTTCCGCTATTTGAGTATCGTGTTTTTCATCGGTGGTCTGTTCCTCAACTATGGAGAAAAATACGTTCCAGAGGCGGTTTTGCGTTTTGTCAGGTACGGTCGTGCAAATATCAGCAAGGCGAAAGGAAAACCCGCATCCTCTGCTTTAATGAAGATCGAGGTTCCGAAAAGGTAATTGACGTAAGAGATTATACAAACATGAAACCTGAGATGTATGAAATCTTGAACTTGTGTGATGACCGGGCGACCTTTTTGTACTTTCCACACTTTCCAGCTGGTTCGGGCATTTCTACCTGTTCACATTCTTATGCCAAAGCGCAATCGTGTTCTCCATTCTCAATGCGTACGGGATCGTGAATTTCGGAACTAGCTTCGCTGATTATGTCGTCTCAATTCTGCAAAATCTGCTCCTACTTCTCGGTGGTGATTCCAGACGCCAAGCAGGTATAGGTCGAATTCAGAGTTTCAGTAATTACGCGGGGGAAGGCAATCAGGCGATGTAACACTAATTTTCGTTCCATCTTCCAGTGAGCGCAACGACAACCGTTCTCACAACAGCTTTATTCTTAATCCACATTTCCAGGAGATTATATGAAACTTGGTATGTTAGCGTCTACTCCGGCACAAAAATGAACATTGCTCATTATGGTCTTGCATTCGTCCATTATTCGGGCACGATGCTCAGTCTTATTTCACTGAGCCCAGGATTTGTGTCACACATTCGGGGAGTTGGTGAGAGAAAGCTTAAAAAGACTATTCGAGATTCGCCTCGCTTGGATTCTAATTGAAATACCTTCCACAGTTTACACCGTGAGTTTCAATGAACTGACGGCCGCTAGTGCATTGGGAGTGTTGCTATTTCTGTACGGCTCAATCGAACAAAATAGGGCTCATCGCGGTTTCGCTAATTTGCGACTGGGAAAAAGTAAGAAATGAATTCAGAAATAGTTTTCAAGTGACAGTTGCAAATTGGGGCTATTTTTTATTCCAGATAACGAAGTTAAATCTTTGGCACATCGAATTCCCACCGGTGGCCTGTTTGATCGCATTTCTTGTCCAAATTATTGGGGAGAAATTGTCATCTACATTGCCTTTATGATAATGATGGGGTTTCAAAACGTGACTTGGAACGCGGTTACACTTTGGGTCATTTCAAACCAGGTTAGTGAAATCGTTGGCCGTGACGACAAATAATGTAAAAGCATGCAATGGCGATGGCGTGTCATTTTCTTTGGCTATTGATTGTCAGGTTATTGGAGGAATCATGAACCACATTTGGTATCTGAAGACGTTTCCAGACTATCCGAAGAGTCGAAAAGCAATCATTCCTTTCGTGTGGTAAATGCCTTCCACTTTCCACAAATAGACCGTGACTGATTGATGAAAATGACCACCACTTTGACCACTTATGGCTGATGTCAGCTTTTATGATTCGAATACTTTTGCTATGCAGGCTATGCTATGCAGGGAGGTTTAGTGCATTTAGCGCAGTAAAAATGTGTCTGTTTTTTCAATACGTGATCTAGTTACTAAATCCGGTAGAAATCTCTTTGAACATCAAGTCATGTCATTTATTAGTTTATTCATAAGCAATTATAATTTACAAACTCAACGCTCAACACGTCCTCGCCTAACTCATGATGAAGCTGTACGGATATCCCGAAGCTTTCGATTTGAAAATGCTCAGAATCATTCCAAAAAACAGGGCGAACATTCCCAAACCAACGACCAACATGATTCGCCTGCGGCGGATGTCACTCTTCCGTTTTCCAGACTCTATCAACAGAATCATGCCCACCGTTATCGCCGCATCTGAAAGCAAAAAAGAAGAGAGTCGCCATTATCAAAATCTTACTTCACTCTTGGACATAGTTTCATAGTTCGCTTACTTAGCAGGAAAACGATGTATGTTTCAATGACTAGCTGCCCCTGTGATGAGCGATGGATGTAGGAAATTCCGTTCTGAGACCTTTGCACAACAGGCGGACCACGAATTTGATTCCACATTTGTCCAGATGTCATGAAGAAAACTATGAACTTAACCAGCAATAAATAGCTGTAACTTTGAACGCATACATTGCAAGGCAAGACAATAGTAATCGACTTCATACCAAAGAGACGAATCCCCATGCAGTTTTGTTGTACAAGAATTCCAGGTTGTTTCTCTTGAGGTACAACAATCCACCAACCAGCACCGTTATAATAACCAATGCCATCGTCCCGGAATAATTCGGCGGCCGGAAAACTCGAATCTGTTAATGATTAGTTACACTCATTAAAGCTTTGGTTTGGCCATCATTTTTATTTATTTATGTTTATTTACCTGCACGTCAGTTCTTTCGGCTATCCATCGAGAAATTGCCTCTGCTTCCACGCCAAATCGCTGAATGTCCATTTTGTCTTGTGTCAACGGCTTTCCTTTGGGCGGAAAGTGGATGAAAACTGGAGCTGTGTACAGTTTCATCTGCAAATTTATAATCAAATATTGCGAATCCTGATATGGCCTCCATATCGAAAGTCTTTTTGCACCCGAATATCATACCGATTGAAAGATTGGCCCTGCCTCATCGAAGTCAACTAAGGCGAAGAAGAGCTTGTTAGAATAAACTTGCGAATTAAAGCGGAATGAATTCGCGACAATCACAAATTCCTCATGAGCTGCACCACAAATTTGACACCCTCGCTGAGGTGACAGGGCAGTGAACATCGCAATCACAGAGTAGCTGAAATAAGAGGATAAGCCCTTATAAGTACTGCTGTAGAAACCCCAATTAACTAAACCATTAGAGCTTACTTTCTCGGGCCTGACTTCACAAAATCATTGAACTTTTGCACGTTCATCTTAATGATTGGTCGCTTGTTACTAAAGTCGGTCATTTGTTGCACTCTGTCGTTCAAGCTCATAGAACCCACCTAGATTAAACATTAGACTCAATTACTGCTTAATTAAGGAACCGAGGCCGTCAAGAGGCCAGCTACTGGACTCACCTCCTTCTTCTTTGCGGATCCATTGACAGCTGACGGAGATGCAATCAGAAGAATGAAGCCAAGTCCAAGAATGTACGGCAATCCTGCCTTGTGGCAATAAATCGAAGAACTCTTCATGTTGACTTTGACGCTAATTAAATCAGCACTAGTTAATTGGAGTCAGTCAGTTCCAAAAATGCCAATTCCAGCAAGCCGGCCAACACAACACCGTATTGGCATTAGGAGTTCACACGATCTACGTGTTCATTTCTGTTTTCATCAGAGCAATGCTTCACAAAATCAATGCCGGGACTGCAGCTATTCGTCGCGAGTGGATTGTGGCTTTTGAATTTAGCGTAGAAAGAGAAGATTGCATAATTTGAATCGACCTCGACGCACAGTAGCACAACAAGTAAAACAATGCAGTTCCAAGTAGCACAATTAAATTGACTTATTGTTGGTTTTAATAAATTAACTGATACGATCACGATCACTCATCTCGCTAGTTGACTCGACATTTGACAGGAATTATGTGCTAGTTTATTTTCAAGGAGATCCGTCGCGTGCATGACAAAATTCCTGTGCGCTCAGACTGGCCTTGGATTTGACGAAGTCGCTTGTAAGCTTAAAACGTCTCTTGTTTACTTAATTGTAGTAGTTAACTGAAGCCCCTTACCTATGCTAACAGAACTTGTACGTGATGCAGAGCCGGAGCTGAAACGGAAGGACGACGATTTGAATCAATTTTGGATTCTGGAAGAGATATTTCAGCTCCAGGAAGTGTAGAGATATTTCAGCTCCAAGTGTACAAGCTAAGCTGCTTCTCTCATCGCGTCGCCTCCGTGTGACATCAAATTACAAAAATGAGTGTCCAGCTCCCACCAACACAAATGCCCCCACCCCGATTCCAGTTCCAGCCACCCCAGCAAAGGCCAGGCCAGTTCAGACACATGCAGCCATACCATCATTGGCCTTTTCAACCGCGCCCACCTTTTCAGCCCAGTCCGCAACAAATGTCCATGTCGGGTGCTGGAGCAGATAATCCCAATGAATATGATGGAAGAAGATTAAGAAAGAGTTTGGTCCGTAAAACTGTGGACTACAACGCTGCCATCATCAAAGGGATCCAGAACCGCGTTTGGCAGCGTGATCATCGTGATCGACGTGCACTTGAACCTGACTACTCGTACGCACCTGACACAGTGCCACCCTCAATGTTATTAGACAACAGTTCGAACGCGGTGACTACACGGTAAGACTTAAATTAGTATTAATGTTTTATTAATCCAACTTATCAGTTACTTAAACAGCAATTATAACCTAGAAGGGTTTAGGTAGGACTCGAGAAAACCACGAAATAATTAACAATAATAGTGTGAAACGTAACGGAGTAAGAGAAGATAAAACAAATTAACCTCCGGACACAGAACTGGTAACTGGTAACTAGTTACCAATTCTGTGCCTCCGGACGCATTTAGTCCATTTAGTCTTCCAAGATAAATCTAGTAAACAAACAATTCTGCGTGCTTGCTGATTGGTCGACGACCAGATCAATGCATCCACCGCAATTAGTACGTCCTAAGCAATCTATCTAATTACAACAAACAATTTCTTTTCTTTAACAAGATACGTCAAATCAGCCACAAACAAGATGAGGTGTCCCATTTTCAGTATGGCGTGGACACCGGAAGGACGAAGATTAGTTACCGGTGCAAGCTCGGGAGAATTCACGCTGTGGAACGGTTTAACATTTAACTTCGAGACAATTTTGCAAGCTCACGACAGTGCAGTTCGATCCATGGTTTGGTCTCACAATGATGTTTGGATGGTCACCGGGGATCATGCTGGTTACGTTAAGTATTGGCAGTCTAATATGAATAATGTTAAGATGTTTCAGGCCCACAAAGAGTCTGTTCGAGGTCTCACATTCTCACCTTCCGACGCAAAATTCGCATCGTGCTCCGACGACGGAACTGTTCGTATTTGGGACTTTTACACGTGCTACGAAGAACGCATTCTGCGCGGACACGGTTCAGATGTTCGGTGTGTAGATTGGCACCCGCACAAAGGTCTAATTGTGAGTGGTTCCAAAGATAATCAACAACCGATCAAGATTTGGGATCCGAAAAGCGGAAATCCGTTAGCTACGCTCCACGCACACAAGTCAACGGTGATGGACGCAAGATGGAATCGACGTAATGGAAACTGGTTAATCACCGGATCTCGTGACCATTTAATCAAAATCTTCGACATTCGAAAACTATCGCAAGAGTTCCAAGTGTTTCGTGGACATAAGCGTGAAGTTGCATGTTTAAGTTGGCACCCAATTCATGAAGATTTATTTGCGAGTGGAGGTTCAGATGGAAGTATTATGTTTTGGAATGTAGGGTGTGATAAAGAAGTAGGCTCAATTGAAAATGCGCATGATAACATAATCTGGAGTTTAGCGTGGCATCCTGTCGGACACATTTTGTGTTCAGGATCAAACGATCACACCTCAAAATTCTGGACGAGACAGAAGCCGGGAGACGTCATACGGGACAAAGGACATGGAGCGTTTCACGACTACGGGGCAGGAGACGACGGAGAAATGGAGGAGCTTGTCATCCCCGGCATGGGTCCAGAAGATAAGGTGGAAGATGACGACCGCAACGAGCAGGACACTGTCATTCCAGGACTCGACATTACGGAGGCTGAACACTCGACAAAGGCAGAGAAGTATGCAATCAAGAAGACGCCGTACCAGAAGCCAATCCCGAGGAAGTTCCAGGCAATATGGAATGACGACGCGAAGATGATTGGGGATGACGACGAGTTGCTAGAAGACGAGAGAGGCGAACGAGCAATGTTTGACCACCACCCACCGCCCTTATTCAGACAACAGCTACGCCCGCCCAGGCCGCCACCAATTGTAGAACCCTTCAACCCAAACATTGGTTTCGGGCCGTCTGGTGTTGAGTACTTGGAGTTTGACAACAATCCACCACAGATGAGGAATCGAGGAAGGGACCTTGAAAAAGAAGACTGGAACCACCGAGACAAGCAACAGCACCGAGGAAGAAGACCAGGGCCGGGGCCAGGGCACGGTGGTGGTCCAATGCGCAGGCAGAGAGGTGGGCAGCGTAATCAACAACAGAACTGGAGATGATTATCTAACTTGCTGCATTTGTTTATATTGAATGTAATTAGAATTTACCTCGTGATCAGAAGAATAAGTATCTTTTATAACACTATACTGTATGAACGATGAATGTTGATTGATCCTGAATTGTAAAGTATGTAAAGCGTTCTTGTTTGTTGTCTATATTGTTCTCTATTAAACAAAAGAAAGATGGAATGATCTTCCAAAATCCACTCCCGCTGCGGGTGTGGGCAGAATATGCGCGTACGCGGCTTGGTGAAGTCTGGGAATTATTCTGATCAGCCACGAGCCAGTCCTAATAAAAGAAATCCGAATGCAAGTGCGCGCTTGATGTCTATTTCAGAGCTTCCGCTGTCCGGCGACGACTGAGGACTAACTAATTTCGACCTTGGAATATTATGCAATGAATGAAGAATGCGATGCAATGGTTCCTGCTGCCGAGTCGGAAGTCCACTGATTTTCACAACACGACAGTCTCGCTTATCAGTTGCTTACGTGCCCATGCCATGCGCCCTGCTCGTTGGTTTCAACAACCTTTATTTAGCACATTCTGCTTTGTATTTGCCTTTTCAGGAGGATAACTTCTTCCTTCAGTCCAGCCACATTCATTTCCAGGATAAGCAAACCTGAAAGACCAGAAACGGAATTCCAGATTCGAGATGCTGAATTTCGCTTAGAATTAGAAACATACTTCAGTCACAATGTGTTGCAAGCAATCCGCAACTTTCCCATACACTGCGCAGTATTCGTCGTCCATATTCACGTCTGGCACTGGAATTACATTTTGCGGAAATTGATGAAAGTTTTAAGCCTAATCTATCTTTTCGGCCCACCTACCTGTAAATTCGGCTAGGCAGTGCTCAGCGAGGTCGTGTCCCATCTCATGATACAGCGGCGGAACCCTTGTGTCCATGAAACTCTGAAGCGTGTTGCGAGTCACTTTGTTCTCACTGTCAAGCTAACAGAAATCTTAGCCAACATGGCCAAAAAGCGAACATATTTTCGTGTCGACTGCTTACCAGGGCAGAGTTGTTAAACGTACATTTTACTGCGCACTACAAAGAACAGAACTCTTAGAGTGACGAATTAGATGGTGCATTAAAGATAAAACATAACTCACATTAATCTTGGCTGTGAATTCTGAGTTGTCTGCGATGGTGGCTTTCAGCTCCTTGACACACTCACCGTATATTTTCACGTGTTCTTTTATCAATTTGTTCAGAATTGCCCTGCAGCTGGGAAGAATAGCGTCCAATTCAGAATCTTGGCCTTCCTACGTTGACAAAAATGTGAAGTACGTCGAATTCGAGTTCCGTTTTTCATTGAGTGGGAAAACACTCACGATTTGGGAAACGGCCAGCACACACCAGAAAGTTAAAACGAAGTGCAGATAGTAAGACATCTTGGAGCAGTTTGGTTGCGTTCGCATTGGAGTCCCCATCTGGCAGTCCTTCTCGAATGCCTGAAGCCCTTCACTGTTGAATTATGAATCGAACGGAATTTACCATTGTGCTAGGAGTTTATATAAGTTCGGTCCACTTAAAAAGCCAAATAACAAAACAATCCCAACTCAGAAGCAGAAGCTTTGCAATTTTTGTCATTTGAAGGTCTCACAAAAGACACCGCATTTTACCCGCCATCAGCATTGTGTAATCCAAGGCTGTAATAACTGTAATAAGAGGCAGGATGAAATTAAGGAAAATGAACACCTTTTCTCACACATCAACGTCCACGTCAACGTCGGAAAGAATCACTTCATTAAAAAAAACGCCTCCGGATTTCACGAATTCGACGCGTGTGTCGAGACGTCAGTCATCTGGTGACAAAAGATCTCACGTCTGGCATGTAATTATTGACAGCGGTGGTCAATTCCAATGCTGGCCCATATTTCATTGCATATGTGCTGGTATTTCATATACCTGCGATAATGCAATTTTTGTGGCTGTGGCTGCTTGCATGATTTTTAATTACAACGAAAGGTGCCCCATGACACGAGTTGCTTTTTGTCTCATTTAGACTGGACACAGGATAGTAATTTCATGGCAGTCCAGCTACAGCTAGACGGAGACGCTGCAGTCAGAACGTGGGGACTTCACCAATTCAGTAATCTCGTCTTGCTTTGACTGAGTACATTGTAGAAAGGTTTCGTAGAATCTGCAGTCGGATTTTGAGGAATGCAGTTTGCTGGAATAATATTTTGCCAAAAGTGTCTATGCAATGAGTATGGACACTGCTATTTAATTTAGTAGTCTAATTTAATGTAGTTAATTAATTTAACAAATTTATTTGTTAATTCAGCTCAATCCAGGTCCATAATCGTTGCGTCCGTGTCTCTGTGTTGCACAAAGACATGACGCGAGTGGCAGAATTTTTTGTAGTGACGATCATGTGAGTAAGCAGATGAGGACATTCGTGGCTACATTGCTGACGGGAAAAACACTGCTGAATGCAGAAGGAGGAAATTACAAGGACATTCGTTGTTATTATGTAACAGGTGCGTTTACTGTTATGCCATGCCATAGCTCATGTGGCAGTACTGAAGTGGTTGCCGCACTGGACAGAATGATTGTGGACAACTTAACGTCATTATCACGAGGACTCTGCTCTTAATGTGATAGCTGTTTAAACAAGATATCAACACGTTTCGTCGTTTTGTGGCATTTGTGCGTCTCGTGATGTAATATTTTATTCAGCTCGAAAGGACTCTTGAAAGTCAGTCGTATTGATCGTGATGTGACCGATTGAATTGTTCTCTGGCAGTACAGGCACGTGAGTACGGATTCTGGTGCCCGGTACATTACATCGGTCGTCTCGGTGCTTAGTGTTAAACGGGATTAAGCCGAAGTACGTTTACTGTGATACGACATACGAGCGAGTGAGTGCACCATGGCGAAAAACAAAGAAAACGGTGCGTCAAGCTCCAGCTCCGGCAGTGGTGGCTTCAGCTTTGTTGCTGAGCCCGCCCTGCTCCTCCACATGCTGACCAGTATCATGGTGTTCATGGTTATCCAAGATTTCCTCTCAGAGCAGGCATGTCTGGTCAACATGGGGTACTCGGAGCAAGTGTGCACTGCGCTCAAGCTGCGGTTAGTTTGTATTGTTTGTTGCGAATACTTTCAAGCGCCTGCATTCTGTGTTGATGTCTCAATTTGGTAACAAATTTCCGCATTCACATGTACATTGCAGGGAGAACATCGAAAAGTATGAGCACGAGGAGAAAGAAGTGCAAAAGTACGTTGGAACCGTCATGATGTGGAGGCAAGTTCTTGAGAATGTGTTTCCGATGTTCCTCGTCCTGCTCATCGGTGCATGGTCCGATCGTTACGGAAGAAAACTTGTCATGCTGATCGTCCTTCTGGGTTTCATCGCACAAAATGTGATCCTCGTCCTGTGTGTGGCCCTAAAGAGCGTGGCCGGCAGCTGGACAGTTGCGCTTGTCTCCTCCTTAATCCCTGGTATGGTGGGCAACCAGGCGTGCTTCGGAATGGCGGTGTTCAGTTACATCTCTGATACGACCAGCGTCGAGAAACGGACATTCCGAACTGGATTAGCGCATACGTTCTTTTTCGCCGGACTGACGCTTGGACTTGTGGCCGGTGCAGTTGTCGCCAAAAGTACTCTAACATACACACAAGTATTCGGAATGGGGCTTGTCATGGAGTCACTGGTTTTTGTGTACGTCTTTCTCGCTGTCAAGACTGTTCGCGATGAAAAAGCCATTCAAGGCAAGACTCCGACGGACATGATCCATGACCTGTTTAACTCACAACATATTAAGGACGCGGTCTCGGCCGTGACCAAGAAACGAGGTGGAGGCAATCGGAAGACTTTGCTGCTTCTTCTGCTAGCGCATGCCATGCTGATGGCACCGATGATGGGCGAAATGGGAGTCATGTACCTGTTCACACGAATCAAGTTCAATTGGGACAGCGGAGACTTGGGAGCATTCATGACCTACAAAATGGTCCTGGGATTCTTGGGTAACTTTGTGTCCATGGGTTTCCTCACGCAGTATCTGAAGCTGACGGATCCAGCCGTCGGGATCGCTGCTGCGAGCTCAGCGCTGTTGTCCAATCTTTTGTTTGCAGCCTCGAGCACCACCTTCATGTTTTACTTATGTAAGCCTTTTTTAAAGACCCCCTTTTGTTTCAGTTGCAAAATGGTTACTTAATTTACTTACAATTTTAGGCCCGATAGTCGCGATTTTGGCAAGTGCCGCCATGATCGTGCCTCGCTCCATCATCTCAAAAATCATTCCACCCAGCGAAATCGGCAAAGTGAATTCCTTCCTTGCCAGTTTGGATTCCATCGTGCCACTCTTGGCTGCACCGATTTATACAATGTTCTACAAAAGTACCTTTGAAGTATTTCCGGGCGCTTTCTTCCTCCTTTCGGCAACGTTGTCCAGTATTCCAATTCTGATTTTCTGGTAAGTCAAGCACTTCCTCCACATACCAAAATCTATCATTTTACAATATTGAATCCAATGATTTGAAATTTCAGGAGGATTCTGAGCTCCGGTCAGTTTGCAGAGAAGAAAGAGGATTAATTGCGTTAACATTTTTGCCAAAAGTGTACTGTATTATAGGATTCCAAATGTGATTTTAATGATTTTTAATCGCGTTAGGGTTTAAACATTTCAACAGTGATTTATTTACGTATTTCGTTGTGCAACAGTGCAACAATAAAATGTACAACATCAAGCAGTGATTTTAGCTTAAACGAACCTTAAAAATAAAGAGATGAGTGTAAATTGACTGCCAGTTGCAGAGCACGAAGTACCCCTAAATGTCCTCATTCCTTGGAGCTGGTGAGTGGCTGAAGAGAGGAGTCTGACTTGAGATCCTTCATGAAGGTTTTGACCAAGTACATTGAGTAGAGGTTCAGGAGCGCCCAAAACAGAAGATAGAATCCTTCCATGTAGTGGAACTGGAGGAAACTCCACACGATCTTGTTGACGTGATAAATCGTCCCAATCGCACAGATAATCAGCCAAATCAAGCATTTGGTCGCATTTCTCTGTAAACAAAAGTCCATCGCATTACAGATTTCATAGTTCAAAGTTCAAATACTTGAAGTACACTTTACCTGAAGGACTCCTTGAAGCAGGATGAGATTGATTACGACTGATACGATGAAGACCAAGGCTAGCCATAGAAAAAGACAAAAACATACAATCAGAAAAATTCAGTATTCGAATGACTCGAAAAGCTCGAAGGGAACTTACTCCACGAAACGACTATGTAAATCAGCTTTTTCATCGTGTCCTTGTCGGTCAGTGAAGCAGGCGTGCTTGCCATCTCCAGCGATATATAGATTATGTAAACTGTGGCTGCCAACAGAATGACCTGCACCAAATCACATTAGCCAAGAGTTAAGTGACATTCTGATAAATTACTCGATACGCGAGAGGCGAGAAACTTACAAAGTTGATGTAGACAAGCAGCTTGATTTTGTCACCCTTCAACATTTTGCGAGTGTGACCAATCACACAATACTGGCAAGGGATTTGGAACGTATTGTCGAACCTCCAGGAAGTGGGTCAGAGTTTATTTCAGGACTGACACAAAAGAAAGAGAAGAGTTTTTGGCTACTGTGTTGGAACCGTACGCTCGTACACAGGATCCAGAAGAGACAAAGTCTCATAAGTCTCCATATGCAAGATTTTGCGCAAAGATTGAGACATCGCGAATCGCGTTTGCATCTCACCTTTTTGTTTACAGCGAAGCAAAGCACGGACAGGAATTCAGTCAAGAGCCGAGTCAAAGCTTGTTTGTTTTGCCACATCGGTATCGATTTTTGTCAAAAATAATTACAGTTCCTGTGCACGTATTATGCCAACCGGAGATTGAGTATGATACCATGCGTCATGCTCACTTGTTGCTTCACGGAAACACGGAAATCAGGCCGAGAAAGCAACGAGCGTAGGAATTGCTTCACAAGACTGTCACTGCGGCTGACTGAGATTCATCCATAAATAGATACATATTAAATGTCATACGCGGCTTAAAGCTTATGGGTCATACCGTTCACCGGCAGCCCGTCTTGCCAATTCCATTCAGTTTCAGCTGCTAGCCGCGAGCTAACAGTTCATAACTTAATGTGTTCACGTACGAATTTGCGGTTTTCCACACATAATGAAACGGCGTGGGGAAATGTGCAGCAAATCCTGTGGCAGAAGCTTGAAATCTTGGAGCTGCTGGGGCACCAACAGACGTCCACTCCAACAAAATCCCCTGCGCAGAAATTTGACTGGAGCTTCTTGCACAAACGCGGTTTTCGTCCTACTCCTGTCATTCCTCGTCGTGTACCACAATCACGTCAGTAATCCGTCTCCTTTCAAAGAAAATCGAAAAGTGAGCTCCATTCTCCGTGATCTCGTGGAGTACGTCAGGGAAATTAACACAATGGAATTAAAGGTGAGAATTCTTCGAAAACTTGCAGAAACGTTTAAATTACGTAACTGGCAAGATTTTATCTGCTCTGTAATTTCTTAGTACAATAAGCTTCTCATCATCGACCCATTCGCCGAACTGATCCAGGCGGAAGTGATGCCCGTTCACAACAAAATGTCCAGCCTCAAAAGGCAAGTCCGGATATACGAAGGCATGGAACGAACGATTTCGCCAACGAATAACGAGTCAAGCTTTAGAGAAATCAATTTTATCGACGAGACACTCGACGATTGTGAGAGTCAGGTAACAAACTAATGATTACCAGAAAGCAAACACGCATGGCGTGTGTGTTGTTTTAATTTAGTACAGAGGAATTCTGTACGCAACGAAGAAAGATTTGGCTCGCTTGCGCCGTGAGTTGCAGGACATGTATACAAAATTGCCTCAGATAATTGACGACAACACGCTGGACATCCTCGAAGAGAGTGGCATTTACCTGGGTTGGGAACCAGAACCAGGAACAAACTTGAGCCCAACGACGACCTTGGATGAAGTTATCGAGTTAATCTCGGAGGTCGCAGACTTATTTGAGGAGTGGGAGTTGGGATTTGGTGAGGTAAACACCGAAAACCCGCACTCGTCGCGGCCGAGATGACAATGAAGTTAATGCTAGCCATTTGCGTGATTGTGAAAGCTTACAGAAGTAATTGAGACACAAAATATCACGCTTGTCCGCCAAACGTACGGGACGCCAGTCTTCTCGCTTTTGAAATCCCTGACCAACTGCCGGAAGGAAATTGACTCCTTTCTACAAAAGAACGAACAATACATTCGGTCAACATTCAACCTGCTCGAACTTCAGCTGGAGGAACGCCGAAGAGACGAGGAACGGATTGTGGCCGTGGTTAGATATTCCTAAATGTTATCTAAGTTATCTTCCTTGTCACCGAATTTCTCAATTACAATTCTGCGTTCCCTTGCAGCAAAATGGATTCAAGAGGAGGTACGACCGCATGACAGGAATGCTGGCCGGCGATATCCTAAGCACGAGAGAAAGGGTCAAGAATCTGAGGTTTCCATCGAAGAAATCCGAACTATAGTTATTTTAGCCGACCTGCTAAAAATTGGGCCAATACGTTGTAGAGTCGTGGATTTTATTTCAGAATTCATTAAAAGAAAGTAAAAGAAAGTGTACTTTTTTTACAAACATATCAAAGATAAGACAAACGAAGTTAAAGAACAAGTTAGAATGCGAGAGATGAAACTGAACCTGGAAAAATTAAGAATAAGCATGTAGTCTCAAGATAAATTAAAGACGTCCACAATCAGGAAATTCCATCTGTTGCAGTATGTATCAGCGAGGAATAAGATTGGTTTACGCTATTTATTGTAAAAATAGAAATATTTATGTAATGCATGTTCGTTGGCTTAATTTCGTTCTTACTAACGTACAGTTTACCTTACTGACTATTGATCCATCTTTACGAATACTCTTGGACGAGAGAAAATCTTCATGGCTTGCTCCAACTTGACCAGATTCTCTTCGATCTGCTTCTTCTCTTCCCGAACTCTGACTGTGTCAACTCCAACTGGTAATCGATTGAGCTTGGCGATTAAGCTATCATAATCTGTGACATAGCGGGAAACCATATGTCAATGTGCAGGACTTCAGAGGCAATGATGTTAAGGATTTACTTACTTTCTTTCACGGTCTTCAGAGTCTCAATTCTCTCTGCGTTGGACATCAGTACATGGCCTGTTGGAACGTCAGAATTTCTTGCAGCTTCTTCTTTTGCTGCTGCCTCATCTTTCCATTGCTGCTTGCGTTGCTTCAAATAACTAACGAGTGAGACCACTGGTTAGGTTAGTTATGTGACCACTTAGCTTGATTTAACTAATTTGTAGAGAACTATACCTGGGCACAACTCCCAAACGGTGAGCATTTGTACTTTGCGAACTATTATTTTTGGTACTCGTGCCGATTGCAGAAAAATTAGGCCTCAAGTTATTGTCCTCTACGACTAAATTGGAAAAATCCTTTTCTATTCCAGAGTCTTCTCTCTCATTTTGCCGCACAGCTGCATCACGGACGTCTTCAAAGTTTTCGGTACTCGCAAACCTAGCAACATTCGAAGGCACACTACCGCTGCCACTATCTTTGAGCACTGATTTCATGAATGGCTTCCGAGAGGAATGGTCTTGAAATATTCTTGTCTCGTCTGTGTTCACTGTAGTCAACACGACATTTGTAAATTGGAACGAAAAGAAGTTCAGGTCAGAAATACAGCGAGCGAAGATTTCTCACCTCCTCGTGATGTGCGGGATGACGAGCTGGACCTTGCAGAATCTTCTTTTCCCAACTCTTCCTTGCTTGGAATTGTCTCCTCGGCACAGATGCCATCACAAGGAAGGTACTCAACTTTATGGACGAATCTATCGAGAGGATTCCTGATCTCTGCTTGACTCGCCACTGATTGCGGAAAATTGGTTTCAGAAAATCTCCAATTATATACTGATTCGTCTTGAAGTTGAAGTGGTTGCCTTCTTCTCAAACTATGATTTCGAACTGGCGCTGCTGCTGGTTTCTGTTTTTGAGTTAAGTCAGTCGTACTCTTTGAGATTCTTCTAGCGTTCGCGGCTATGCTGGCTCCCCAGATTGGCTTAGAGGCTTCCGTTGATAACCCTGGTTTGTCGGAGCTTCTGCTGTTTCTTTTCATAATTGCACTAGCAGTTGGCTTAACTGGGACCAAACGCGAGTGTGCGCTGGACGAAGTAGAACTCTGGGTACTTTGTGTCTTGACTGATCGTCCATCTCCTCCAGTCTACATAACAAATTAAAATTGTCAGGTTTAATATTTTTTTCTTCTACAAATCTCCAATAGATTCTTCTATTGTCTCAATTCTTACCTTAAGAAATTCGGCCACACGTGATTGCACGTGTTCATACTTGGGATTTTTCGTGACACCGGGAATAAAGTTTGGTCTGAGGGCATCAGCTCTAAGCTGCTTCGATTGTGCCAGCTTTCTAATGTGTTGAAAGTTTTCACGCATGTAATCCTTACCGGGGACGGGCTCTGGAAAAAGGAATTTATGATGCAATAAATTAAGAAACGACGGAATGGATCACCAATTAGTTATACTCGCAAGGAAAGTACAACGTCGAAAATCAGCAGACGACACACGCGGAAGACACTCCGACAGAAACGATTCAATGCAGTTCGTTCACGTCAATTTATCTGTTGTGAGTCGGTTGGGCAAATCGATAGGGTAAACGCTCCTTATTGTGTAAGAATGGCTCAATCAATGGTAAAACAAAAATTATTGGCATTTTATATCACCCGCAAGTATTTTTGTAACAAAACAGAAGTCTTGCATGCAATCTTGCGTTCAGAGCGAGACGACACAACAAATAAACCGATGAACTTTTGAGGCAACTATCTAACGTATTCCTCTCATCGTGATGTCCACCTTCATGACAATTACATGAAAAGCAATGGTTCCTGTTCGTGCTTCATTTCAAATAGGCTAGCTGCGCGATCGATTTTCGATTTGTAAAAAATTACATCGTTTTTTGAATAGAAAATATTGATTCAACAATACCGCAGGCAGGCCACCGGTCCGGTCTTTTGTGTTTTCCCTGCGTGACGCCTACTGCCCTAACACCGAAATCTTGAAAATCTTGATACCTTAGAATATAATGAGAAAGTATGATTGCATTAAAAATCTGCCACGCGCGAGTACATAATAAGTGAGCCAGCCAGCAAGGTGGTTGCGGTCTTGGCCCCTATCGCTCTCAATCCAGCCGTCTGTTGTCTTTTGTGAGCTGTTGAAAGGGATTAGCACAGTAGTGGGGGTAGCCTGACTCCGAATGTAATGACTTAATGCATAAACGGATTGCAATTGCAATCCTGCCCAAACCAATATCCCATCTATAGGACCTCAACAGTTTTGATCGCCAATTGATGATTTATCTTTCATAATGCATTCCAGAGACGCGGACGCACAAGAATTCATAACGGATACTTACCTTTCCAGCAAAACGGAGGCACGGAGGCTGTGGTGCTGAACATATTGATTTATCTTATCATTCAATCTACTCTCAAAATTTAATGCACATAACATAAGAAGATTAGTCGAGACGAGGTTCCCGAAGACGGTTTGAATTCAGTAGCCAGTCTTGAACGCGCACCACACTTAACTCCCGCAATCCATGAGCTGGAGTAATTAGGAATACCCGGGATATCTTGTGGAAACAGACTGCAGGGCAGGGAGAATGTTAGCCTTTCATTTGAGCTGAGTTGTGTGATTCCTCTGCGGAGGTCTCCAAAGTTGGGATGAATTTCCCTCTACATAACAATTTTGTTTTTCTTTTTGATCAACGCTCAATCCGTCGCTCTCTTCTGTGCTTGTGTAGCAGGAAGCCTATAAAATGTTCCGCGAAAACCAAATATAAGACAGACGATTGCAAAGGTAAAATAGCGCTTGTGTAAGTTGTATTGTGATTTAACGATTTTTATGTACATATTAAATTGTGTACATCGATTGATTTCATTGTTGACTCAAATAATAATCACCGGTATACTGCTGCCGATTTAATGGATATACGAAAAGCTTTGAAACCGGAAGAGCCCCGCATTTGTGAGATGTAAGTCCGTGAAATGTAAAATGTAAATTAATTTTGTCCATTGTTTTTCTTATTGGGCTTCTGTTGTTACTATTCTTAGATGTAATGCTGATTTCTCGAAATATGTCTGCCCCAAATGTGGAGTGCCATATTGTTCATTGGCCTGCTACAAAGACGTGAACAAACATTTAAAATGTTCAGAATCCTTCTACCGAGATTGTGTCGTTGAAACTATGAAAGCTGATAAAGCGGAAGCTGGTTCGTCTCAATCCGCGCAAGGAACGTCTTGTAAGGACATGAAGGAAATGCTGGAGCGAATTCAGGGCAATCAGGAAGAAGTCAACAATTTACTGTACAACGAAGACGACGAATCGTCGTCAGAAGAATCTTCGGAATCAAGCTTAGGTACTTGAGCTAGAACGCCCTTTGTGCAGAAATCCGGGAAGGGAATCCGTAATTTAGTATGTATTCTCCTTTCTGATTTCAGATTCGGACGATGACGAATCACTCAAGAGACGGATGGAAGGCGTGAACCTCGATGACGCAAATACTGTCTGGAGTAAACTTACCTTGGAGGAGAAGAAAGGATTTCAGCAGTTCGTGAAGGAATATAACGAAAAGTTCCAGATAGACGATATTGAGGAAGACTAACTGTGATTTCATACTTCGTTTTTATAATCATGCACGATACGATTGAGATTTCGCTTATTTTTCTTAATTAATAAACAGCTCCTTCATAAAATCGTTGCGGATCGATTTTTGGAGATGTACCTCATTGAAACCAACCTATTTGTTGTGGACAAGTATATAGAGCATGATCAATGAGCACTCGAAGTTTGAAAGCTAATGCGACTGATGACTGCTGGCAATGAATTGTTCCAAAAGGTTAGGTTAAGTTGACCTCAAGGTTGATTGAACTAGAGCCACGTGGAGCACCCAGCACCAGGTCGGTCACTCCAGCGAATGTCCCCAATTAAGGTGAACCAATGCGATCCGGCCAGCTGCTAATACCAACAATTCCCCTTGCAATTGCCAACTTCTGATTAATTAGTGAATTCCCAAAGAATATAAGGCTGCCAATCGCTTGTTTAATTTAAAACTAAAATTTAAATGCAGGCGTATATGGTCCCACCTCGGCCGAGGGCATGGGAGGTTCGGATCACAGAATTGGCGCTCGGTCATTCTCAGATGGCGGCGGGGACGCCGGCTCCGACACGGATTGCCAAATCCTGTGTAGATTCTTATTCTAATCAGTTCATCCTGCCGGTTCGAGATGTCGGCCACACACTCCTGACCGTATGGCGCCCCGGCCTGGGCCAGCGATGACGGTGTGCTCAATCGCGTCCTTGAGCTCCTCCTCAGTGCGGGCCTCCGTTGCAGGATGCCAACGTCCACGTGGGCGTGTGCCTGGCACCTGGAGGAAAGGGCGGGTTGCGGTGGAGGTGGAGGTTTTTGTTAATTAATTTGTGCATGTCTTCCGTCTTGTTCAATATTTATTGCAATTTTAAGAACCGCACTTCGCTCAAACAAATATTTGGATGTGAGTGGCGCCAATTGTCTTTGAACCTAACCTCATTCTTTATAGATTTCATCAAGAACTTGCTGCCAAGTGTGTCAAGCGAAATGAGCACAGTCCAAAGTGGACCAGCGGCCAGCCGAATTCTCCATGATATTATGTGATTAATTGGATAAGCTATTCATGGATCCAGTAGACGTAATAGCCCTAGTATGAAGATGAGGTACATTCATAGAAAGAACAAACGCACGAACACACAACGAAAAACCTGCGTCCATCTGTCTGACTTAACAAATTAAGAAATTGCGTCCCTCAGATTTGCGCTGCGCGTGCAGTGAGGCAGCGTCCTCGCAAATCAAAGATTTATTATTATTATTGCGAAATAGCAAGCGAGTAATTAGGTTGCCAGAGCAACCTAAGGCTTATCTTGCTCGTTCCATGGACGATGTGATGGCATGGTAAACAGAACGTCTACGTAAATAATCGCATTACTTCAATTACTCGTTCATCTTGCTCGATTTTTATTGAAGTTCTATTTTTGGAATATTGACATTTTATGGCTCAGCGCGTATGCTATCTCTCCCACCGCTTTTGACTCTAATTTGAGTAAGC
Organism: Mesaphorura yosii; assembly: GCA_009869945.1. Lineage (NCBI taxonomy): Eukaryota > Metazoa > Arthropoda > Collembola > Poduromorpha > Tullbergiidae > Mesaphorura > Mesaphorura yosii. The sequence goes on from WIXG01000074.1 coordinate 40,773, forward strand.
GAAGATTCATGCTATATTTTATTTCTCATTATTAAACATGACGGCTTACGTAAAAACTTAAAATCTGTTTCCATATTCTCGGAGGCTATACGATTTTGTCATGGTGGATACAGATTGCTCTACTACTTTCTCAGGAATCTCGTCTCGTATTGCTTTGTTTTGCCTCCCACTGTCTGCTTTCGTCCGACTCCAATGCCATACTCCACGAATAAACTGGAATTTCCACCATTTCTGACATGATTCAGCCAACCAAGCCTCCTCCGCGTTTACATTGTCTCAAGAATAAAAGAAGAGGCGAGACGAAGACATGAATCATATTCCCAATTCCCATATAAAATATCCATCAACTCACATTCTGCGAACATTCGCCCAAGTCTCTGGAGAAAAGGAAAGAAAGTCCTGTGCTTAACACGAATCGATACTTTTGCTTCATTAAAATCGTGGCAATAGAAAGTTCGCAATATGTTCACCTTTTCTCTGCTTGCGTCACACACCACTAACTCGGTCGGTGTTTGGTACTAATTAATAAGACCAAAGCGGCATCTCTTTTCTCATCTCTTACAAGTGATGACACAATTGGATTAGCAACATCACAGGATTATCAGGAATCTAGAAGGCACGCAGCGAGCAGGCAGACGAGTTTTGAATCTCTGCGAACAAAGCACAGCTGAAGCTAAAACTGAAAATCTCTGCCATAACAGTGCGAGAAAGATGAACCAATTCCTCTCATTTCGTAAAACCTAATCCTTTTCTTGTGCGGGGCGAGCATCAGTACGAGTTGGAGCTCTCGCAGTGAAAGTGACAGCACAGCAAATACTCGGCAGATTTTGTAGAAAGCAGAAGTTAGAAGTTGCACGCGCAGGACTTTCGAACTTGAGTAATTAAACTTTAGTCCTGGCCTAGAAATCTCGCCGAGCAAGCCTAATTGGAAGACTCTAATTTTGAACTGTAGCTTAGTTGAGTCCCGCACATGAAATCAGGTTCAGTCAACTATTCATCGTGATCACCATTCGATCTTATCTTAATGTACCCGGTGACTTGATTCTTGTGTCATTGATGGTGAAGTATTATGGCCACAGCAGCATCAACATCGGGATCGTCGTCAATTGATGTTGCTGGTGCTGCTGCAGTTTTGGTCAACGAAGAGGAAGGAGTTGCCCACGAAGACATTCGAGACGTTGGAGCTGAATCCGAATCGCCCACAAGAAGCATTCAAGAAGGCTCCCTGGATGATCAAGAGGAGGACAACAATAGCTTAACCGGACCAAACCCCACGCGTGATGCAATAGCGGACGGAATCGTTTCATTATTGTCGCCCACTTTGAAAACCCTCGACGAAGGAGTCCTAGCCACAAAGTAAGTCCTTAAATATGAAAGGTACCTCATTTCTAGCTAAGTGCTCACTTTGAACTTTTAATACAGGAAAAGTCAGGAAGAATTATCGGAACAAATTGCATTATTAACCGACCAGCTTAAAATAATAGCAGCTGAACAAGTTTGTCCAATTGATCTAGATGGCTATGTAAGCTTGAGTTTGTATTATCCGTCCGTAACGCTTTGGTTTCATTTGCATTTGCATTGCCTTGGTGATACAGGTGAATCGGTTGGGAGCTATTAAAGGAAAAATCAACGTCATATCATCAGTATTACATACCGCACAGGTACGAGCACCTTAATGCAATTTTATCTAATTAATTTGCGAGTAAAGTGCGAGATTTCTAACTGCTTTCGAATTTGTAGGATCGTCTTAACAAAGTTCATGACCAGGCAGTCAAGGAAGCATCTCGTCGTAAACCATTAATTGAACCTTCACCGGTTGCATCTAGTAGTGTGAGGTCATCTATTGAAAGCCCAGATCAGCCTGACAATAATCGAAATCCATCGTCCTCATCATCTTCGGACAACATTCCGAAAGATTCAGCAGCAGCAGCAGCTGGTACACCAAAACCATCTTAACCAAGTTAAGGCTTCGCTTACGGACTACTGAGCATCGACAAAGCTAATTACTGAGCTTAAGATTTTGTTCGTTGTTGTAGAATTCATTCTCTAACCTTTTCCTTTTTCTTCGGAAAGTGGCTTTATTTTCAACTTTTTCTTTGTATTAAGCTTTTTATCGTCTGTAGTTTATTTGTTAGCCAAGTCCAAGCAATGGAAGATTCTTCTAAAACTTCAATTGTAACGCCAATAATCCCAAAGACAAACGCTTTCGTCGATCGTGTGTACGAGCCTGCCGAAGATTCCTTTCTATTTTTGGATGCTTTAGAGGAAGAAATGGCATCAATTCGTGCCCGAAATGCAACACTTTGCCTAGAAGTTGGATGTGGCTCAGGAATTTTGTCCACGGCACTGGCCCAAACCAAGTACTTTAAAAGTAATGTTCCTATTGTTTTCGCAATCGACGTAAATCCATGCGCTTGTCTATTAACGAAGGAAACCGCCGAGCTGAACGTCGGTGTAGGCAGATTAGAACCGATCCAAGCCAACGGTCAAGTATGTTCACGACTGTTCAATTGCAAGTTCGACTTGGTAATTTGTAACCCACCGTACGTTCCAACTGAGAATGGTGCAGGTGAAATGCAGGATGAAGCTAGTAAAAGCCTCGTTGCTTCATGGGATGGAGGGCCTGATGGAAATCAGTTCATAATACCATTCCTACGCGACATTCCCAGCCTGTTGAATGACGACGGAGTCCTGTACTTACTGCTAAGCAGCTGGAACGACCCAGACTTCCTAATACAAGAATTTATTCCAAAACTTCAACTAAAAGGGAAGCTAGTGGTGAAAAGAGCAGCTGGGCGTGAACGACTGTCTGTGTGGCGTGTTACCAAAGATTAAATGTAACTAAGAAACTTACTATTTGTGAAATGCCTTGCTTGGAATGAAACGTTTAAACAGTCGTTTAGGTAACGGGAAAGCAAATGCAAATGTACTACTTCGTGTCCACGTTGTGATGTGATGTCTGATTTTGTAATCAGCCTTTTATATTCATTCAAATATTCAAGAAGATTCAACAGTTGGCGTTGTCGTGATGTGAAATTATCGTTGTATTTTTGACACATGTTTTTATGTTAATCAAAAACAGCTTCAAATAAAATATTTGTATTCTGCAATTTTGCTGATAAATAAATTGCATTTTCATTAATTATCATCACTAATCAGAAGTGGCAATAACTAAATTACGAATCATGCCAACAGACTTACAGAATTATGAACACTGATCCTTATTTCTAAATTGGATGCCTTTGATAATGGACTAATATATTTTCAAGTCAGATTTCAAATCACTTCACTACGCATGTTGAATAAATATTTTAGCTACAGTGCAATTGCCAATTCACCGTACGCCCTTCAGGCTTTGTTCAAGATAATGGGCCAAGTGGGAGAATTTAAGGTTATTTAAGAAGGTGCGGAGTACAGACAGATACTGCTTTGATCGAAGTCCAAGTTCATTGATTCAGCTCGAAATTCAATTTTATGAACCATATTACATTGCCTTAACTTTCAATTGCTTCATCTTTGGTGCCTTCTTCTTCTTCTCCCGCTTTTGCTCCTTTTCTTCCCATCTTCGTTGCTTTTCGGGATCGTCTTCCTGAAGAATTTTTTCTTTCTCCTGCCGACGCTTTTCTTCTTTTTTTTCTTGCAACGCAGCAGCTCTTGCAGCGTGAGTTTGCTTTAAAAATGCTTCTTCTACCTTGGTGCGATTCTTATCAGCTTTGACTTTGCCCTGTGTTTATGAAAATAATTATGATTAACGATTATTTGCTGCCCCGATAAATTTTTCAAGCTTGTGGTACCTCTTTCGAAAGTCGAATTCTCTTGAAGCGATCCATTGTATGAAACACGAACTGAAACAGTGGTTGTATTTCTTCCAAAGCACGCTCGATATTCGTTCCACTATTATTGACTGGCAAGACGAAGGTAAAAATGACCAGCTTCTTTGGCTCTGGTGGTTTCATGACTCCGTCTTTTGTCATTTCACTAATAAATTAATATGCCAAAAGCTTAATGATTTACTTTATCTTAAGACAAGACTCACAAGAACTCTGTTAGGACTTACGGTTCTGTTGTCTTTGTTCCAGTGAACTGATCCGAAACATGGATAGATTCGACCAGTGAAGCGTACTTATTTATCACAGACGTCGTTTTCGAATCCAGAATTGCTGCGGCTACTTCGCCCATTTCAGTCAACACAACGAACTGTGATGGTAGGCCGTATTTTTCTCCAGGCTTCTTCTCAGGGCAATAATGTATTAAATCATTGTATTCCTTCGAAATCTTGACGGCTTGCTTCTTTGTCGCGACCGCGAATACCATGCTGTCCATTTCATCCCGATTCATTTCGACGGTGAACCGAAAGACATCACGCATTGGACGAAAAATGTTGGATATAATACCAACCAAGTCTTGTCTCTGTAAGAAAAATGTAAGCATTTATACGACTGATGACTATTAGATAATATCAATAGAAGAATGTCAAACAAAAGGCATACTTTTAACAGCTTAAGCTCCAACAACATTCCTTCGCAGCATGTACGTCCCGAGCACCTGCAGATAGTTTGAATTTAGAATACTTCACGTGCAAGACTGAGGAATTGTATTACGTGAATGGCTTACCAAATTTGGAACAAAGAATCCGACTGCTTGGTAAATGTTCTTGTCCCTTCTTCATCAACGTTCGCAGCTGGCCCGTCTCCAAGATAGTAGAAGTTATCTTCGAGGATGCTCCAATTTGACTCAAAGAATGCTTGTGCAATATTTTGATTTTTGTATCTGCCGATTATGTAATTTAACAGATAGACTCCAATTCCAGTTAGCATCAATAGCTCGGCCCAATATGCTTGCCATCCTCTGTTGAGATAATTGGAATTGATTAGTTTGGAAGATGAACTAGTATTTGCAGTAGTATTAGTAATATACACTTGAATTTACCTCATCGGCATTGGCACATCAGTGATGGTGAGTTTTGGAGATGCGGGATCTCGACGCTTTGAACCACCTCCACCCGTTTCTGACGGGATGTCATCATCGAACTCATCATCATCAATGCCCACAAAGTCATCGTCCTTTAACACAGATTATGACCATAACAGAATAACTTCTTCCCCACTCAATCAGCACATGTAAATAAATACCTCAACAAGAGCTTCGTCCTCTTCGTCAAGTCCAGCCTTTCCTGATTCTTTTGGTGAGGCCACCTTCGGTGATTCAGGCTCCACTTCTCCATTAGACTTGGGTTTATCCTCTAATGAATCTTCAAATTCATCTTCCTCGAAATCCGGAACTTGCTCCTTAGGTTTCTGAGATGCATCTTTTGAGTCTCCTGCGGGTGGCGCTCCTTTACCTACGCTTTCCTTCCCTCTTCGTCCTAAGCCTATGTCTTGCTCTTGGTCAAAGTCATCGTCGTCAAATTCTGCAAAATCGTCATCTTCTTCGACAGTTTGTCGTTTCTTTCCCAAACCTCCGCCGCTCGTTTCAACAATCAGTAGTGTGACGAAAAGTAAGATGGACAGAATTAGCGCTGTCGTAGTCGTGAAGAACCAAATCTTGTTCACGCTAGCCTTCATCTTTGAATCGGTGTCTTAGTTATTGCCGTGCCCACTTGAACCTCCAGGCCAGTGCCGCTGTGCCTGACTTGATTGAGATCAGATTATTAAACTCACATCACACTCGGACTCGGAAGAATGCAGGAACAGAAATTCCATAATGAAGCCACAGAACAAATTAAAGTCAATAGAATCACTTTCGATGAGGTTTTGCTAATTTCGACTCATCACCGATTTTTTGGTTTGTCATGCACACATTACGAAATTGAATCTTCCGGTACACACCGACTGCTGACTGTCTGGTCTCTGTATTCATTGCGTCATTGCATCACAGATGTGGACAACGGTGGACGCGTGGCCTTTTTCGCTCAAGTATGAACATCAGTAATCAGTACGTACTTTTGTTTTGCCCGTTGCGTTGTTGGGTTCAGATTTGAGGTAATGGACAGTCCAAGGTCCTAAGTAACCTTGGGACAGCCAATGAACCAACCCTTTCTTGTGTGTATCTGGGTACAGACTTAACTTAACTCCAGTTAAGCTGCCGCCGTAACAATAATCACTTGAGATTTACAAACACTTGCACTGGTAACAGAATTTAGTACAATAATGAGCGCAACAAATATGACATTAGAATGAGTGACATGAAATTTTTTAACTCCAACCATACATGATCCAAATTGAGGGGCTAATCGACCTGACCTGCTGACCGAAATAAATAAATCATGGCTGCTTCATCAAGATCGAGACCCAAAACCCCATTTCCTCCCGAACTCTTACCAATTATGGACATAAGCCAATTTCAAGATGACTCTGCTGACAAAGCAAGGCGGTGGACGGAACCGTTTTCTTTCATTCATGCAGCCGATACCCAGTTTGGATTAATCGAGAAATATTTTTTGAACAAAGCCAATCCCGGATGGAACAGCGAAATGAAGCTCACGAAGAAGGCAATTCAGATGATTAATGAAATCCGGCCCAAGGTTAAATTCCTCGTCATTTGTGGAGACATGTTGGACTCAAGACCGGGCAATGAAACTGAACGGGCGACCAGACAGAAGCAGTACGAAGATTTTGTTCGGATTCTAAAAACGGATTTGGATCCTGATATCAAGCTGGTTTGTGTTGCTGGGAATCATGATATTTGTGACCAACCCACCGAGGAAACCATCGCCATTTACCGCAAGCAGTTTGGGCCCGATTATTTTGAATTTTGGGTTGGTGGAGTAAAATTTGTGGTCCTGAATTCTCAGTATTTCAAGAACCCTGACGGAATTGGTGCGAATTTTCAACAACAAATGGACTTTATTGAAACAATTCCTAATGAGAAGGCGAAGCTGATCAGTAAATAGCCCAATAAACAATTGTCGAATTGATAGGATGAGAATCTTGCGGTTTTGCAGTTGTGTTTCAACACATTCCATTCTTCATTACCCACCCCGACGAAGAGGACGTTGGGTTTCTGAATTTCGAGAAAGAATTTCGCATGCCGATCATGGACAAATTAAATGACTACGGTAAAAAGAATCCAATATGCTAAACGCATGAGGAACGAAGTAGAGGAAGCGTTATAATAATTATTTTAATGATGTTTATCGTTTGCAGGAGTAAAATACGTGATGTGTGGACATTATCACAGGAATGCCGGTGGATTCTACAGGAGTTTCGAGCAAATCGTGACATCGGCTCTTGGAGGTAAAATTCGCAAGCACGTACTTGGCAATTATCGCACTGTTAAGTCTTAATCACTTGAAGGTCCAATGGGGAAGGATCCAAGTGGATTCAGAATGGTAAGCGTCATGGAAGAAAAAATATCCCACCGTTACATCACAGTGCAGGATTTCGACGAGAATGACAATTTCGCTGAAGACGTCGATAGTTCTGATGTGCTTTGATACTGCACATTGAATTTCATGACCTTCAGAAAAATACAACCTAAATTGCCGAGGCACAAAATTCAAATCAGCTCTAACGTTAAATTAATAAAACAATAATTTATTTATTCGGCCTTTTGCTTTGAATTCATTGTTTGCTGGTGAAGCCCCACATGTATTGATTTAACATCGAACCTACCTTAATCACCTACCATCGACTTAACCTTCACGAGATTTCACTGGTGTACTAGGCTGTATAATTACCAAATTATTTTGATTCTGTCCATTGTGTTCCCGTGCTTCTACAAAAATAGTTTTAGTAGTTTATGCACGGGATAAATTAATCCACAAATGGCCGAGATTAGCACGATTCTGAGGCCAAGGCCTCCACAGTCGCAGAAAAAAGTTCTTCAGAGTAATTCAATTCCGAAAAGACCAGGTGGACGACAAGAGAAGGACAAACCGCAACATTCTCGAAACGCAAATTGTGTACCGATTAAGAAAGCGCCGGATGACAAACTAGACAAAGCATATTCAGGTCACAAGAAGCGATATAGGTAACTACAGGTTCTAATGTATTCGCCAATAAGCCAATACTGCAGAAATCGTGCTGTGAATATGCGAACGCGTAGCTCTTGATCAAAAATTTATTTACAGCGAACGTGCGTTCTCAACCTTTGCCGGAGTTGGGGATCACGTATTCGACCTTGGGCAAGCTGTTCAAGCTGTGTGCAAGGTTGCAGTGACCAGAGCCCCAGGTTATGCTGCATTGGACAGGAACGTCCGAATTGGTCCAGATGTAAGTCGTTCTTGCTTCTAACCAGTAAAAAGTATTAATATCATCATTTCAACGGAGCCATGTGTCGCAGGTTGTCCACAATTGCATCGAATCCACTCCACTTCTGCTGTGGTTTTTCAAGAAGACTCCCACGCTTGATTTCACGGGGCTCATGGAGAAAGACTCAGAAGAAATTGTACCAATGGTAAGCGCCTTCACACGCACGGGTCCCGTTTCTTCTACAGAATACATTTAAGTTGTCTTACAGTCTCCCCGAGGATCCCAAGTCCTGGAGTCAGAATTATTCCAAGCCTCTGTCGGAGAGTCGCCAATGAGCTGGAGTGCAGATCTGACTGCGCTGGAGGAGGAGGATTTCAAATCGGAAGGACCATTCATTGACAACGTTAGAATTGCGCGTAAATGTCAATTCATTCATTGTGTACGTGAAGTTGTGTGCCCGATGAGTTTTTGCAACGTAAAATATGTCCGTAGACTCTCTTTCACTTGAATCTGACGATGTGGACAAACACGCTATAAGCCACGTCAAGGTGGAGCAAAGCGACGGCAAATTCATCACAAAGGAAAAGGTTCGTGTGATTCTGACTGAATCCCCCACGGAGTTCCTCCTGATGCTGAACGGAAAGCTGGTCGCCTCTGTTGATGCGGAAAATTACGCGAGAACTCACGCCAATAATAGGCGCTACCAGAAAGTTAGCTGAATTATCGGTATTCCTTTCCCAAAAGTTCCATCATCCTGCAGCTCATATTCATGCCATTGTTTCGCAGCTCTGTGAGACAATTTTGGTGTCAGACGCTTACGTGGATCGATGCAGCCAAACCTTCCTTGAAGGGGATCGTGACAAATCCACGCAAGCTAACGCTGTTAAAGTCGTGGACGCAGGAGACTATTCCAACGAGTACTTGATTCAAGACGAATATACACGAGTGAAAGAAATGGAAACGAAGAAGCGAATTAAGGATGAAGGTATTCATTTACTCAACCACATTTCGATGTGTTGAATGTATTCTTAATTTACTTTTGTAATTTGCACGGGTTTTCGCTGTTTTCCCTTAAATAGAGGATGCGATGCTGAAAGCAATCGCCGAGCGCAATAGGAATGATCTTTATGAGGAGGCCAAGCAAGCTTCTTCGGACGAAGACAGTGACATCGATGCCGATGGAAGGGTTGGATCTGCGGTTGACTGGGCCAGACTCGAAGAAGAAGAGGCAGAGGAAGAAGTTGAGCCTCCGCTTGACATCAGTGACGACGAATTCGACATGGAAAGTGGAGACGAGTTTGAACTCGACATGGACCTCGACGGTATAGAAGCTTCTATAAGTCTGTTGTATGCATGAACACATTTTGACGGTAATCATTTTTAGAATTGTACAAGATGCGAGAAGAAAAGAAGGCCAACACTCCACCAAAGTTTCTTCCCGACATCAAATTCCAGCTGGAGGTACTGGAAAGACTTGTCACCGCAAACCGATCTCGACTACGACCTCCAGATTCGGAAAATCCGTTTAAGGAATTCAAAAATAAGGCAGACTGTCAGAAAATTATGAGCACTGTTATTGTTCCAGATCTCAACAAAGCAAATATTTCAGATTCCAAGCCAAACTAATAAAAGCCGTACGGGCCTTAAAGCTTAAAGTACAAAACAGTCACCGCGTCGCATGCGTGTGAGTTGTGAACATTATATCACTTGTACTTGAAATGTCTTCTGCGCTTGTCCAAGAAAGTTGGCCGCAAAGCATGTATATGCCCCGCTCAGGAGTTTGACACTCTTCCAAGAACTCTTTGGTGTGGAAATGGACAGCTTGGCAATTCCAGTCTTCGCATCAAAGCTCGTGGTGAAGTACGAACTGTCCAAATTCTGTAATGAAATCGCAAGCTATAAACGTGCATTCCAAAGGCTTTCTCCATTGTGTAAAAGAATGCGTGATGTCTGTACCTTTTGGTTGTCTTTCATCCACACCACCGCCGGTGTTGGCACTCCATTCGAAATCATGCAGACTAATTCCTTATTGGGATCATTCAAGTTGAACATGACGCGCTCCACGGTGTCACTATTTCGTATTGCTGGACGCCTCGGAACAGCCGCCTCTGTTGATTAGAATCAAGGCTATTAATGACTAACTTTTCTAGCAAGCTTGTAATTTCTTACCTGCTGCGTCGAGGTCTGCGAAATCTCGTCCACTCGCACTCATAGCCATGGCGCTGCCCTGCATTGCCTGCATGTTCATATTCATGCAACTGCCGAAGCCCAAATACTGGAACCACACGAAAAGTTGGACGAAATACTTTAAACGCATGAGGTTTTGCACTTTCATCTTTGATATTAAGTCGTATCAATTATTCTATCGACTGGTCACTAACCGGAAAAAGTGCACAAAGTGTGCGCGAATGGAAATGGGACCTAGACTCAATTGTCCTGCGATTACACGCCAAGCACAGCTCCGTAGGAGGAAATATGTGGGCAGGAAATTAACCACAACATTAACTGTTACTCTTTGTAATGAGTGTGATAGGAATTTACAAAATGCAGCCTAACAAGTCTGAGCTGTTCAAATATTCTACTCAGCAGATTCCACCTTTTGATCTTTGGAATCTTTTTGCATGCATCTGTGCGTTCAAAGTTCTTGTGAAATGTCGTCATTCTCGATCTGTATGAACTTTAATCTTCGTCACCACACGACATTTGATCTCGAGACATCATCTTACTTGACCCGAGGTTGTGGACTCGTCAGTCGTCTCGTCATTGAACGCAGTGGACGTGTAAATTGACTCAATTCAAATAATTACCGTTTTCTAACCGTCAAGTAGAGAGTGTTTATTGATATGCATGCGTAATGCGTAAGAATAAAGTTGTAAAGCACAGTATTTACTTATATACTAATTATATGCGGGAAACTAGCAACTAAGACACGAGGAAATAAATTAATAGGACAGTAATATCAATTAATAGACGCTGAGTAATAACGCTATGCTCTTTCCTAGAATGCTGCTGCAAGGAAACTTTGGTTATGTTGGATGCTAGTGGTCTAAAACCCCAGACACAAGTAATTCCAGCCTAATTTGCTACTTGTTAACTACTGTACAATATATTCGACATCATTTAACTAATTTACAACTCCATAAATTGTCCAAGTACATTCTACGAACGGTCTGAACTAAAAGAATGCAAATTGCATGCGACGGGATGCAGGAATTTCACGCTTCGGACGACAGGGCGCTGAGATCGGCGTACGGCGAGCTGTCCATGTCCATATCCATGCTGCAGAAACTGTCACCTGAAATTGCAAGCCAGCATAAACGAACGCAATTAAAAGCATGCATGGAAAGTCACGAGTAAAAATACCAGAACGTGAAATATTCATATCAGAGTACGTAGATGTTAATCTCAGATTGATTTGTCTTCGAAACGGCTGACTGCTGGCACCTACATAAAAAGAACATCACGAACTTTAGTCGAGTGCACGAAATCGCGCCGAGCACGCTGCACGCAGACGATGACTCAAGAAAAATGTGCTGATGTCTGTGGCCGATGAAAAATGTCAATAGATCTTTTACAGCATAAGACAATGTAATCTAATTAGAGAGGCTTGTCATGCGTCTTTCATCACAACACAATGCACGAGTCAAGAACTGTGAGCCGTAGTAGCTCACAACTCAACTCCAGTTCATAATTCACAGCCCCAGAAATTATGCCCAGTAATTTCATCTTCCTTCCCATAATAAAATCGGGCCTCGTGATTCATGCCTGCGATTGTGGTACGTATTTGGGAAATTACTTTTTCTGAATTGGTGAAATGAAATTGATGTACAGTTGGACGGACACTGAAAAGATGGATCCCGGGTGGTCCCCATTCGAACGCTGTACGCTGCGCTGTTGTGGAAAATGTCCAAGTCATGGATTTCATATTTTGTAATTCAAACGACAGAAATAACTGTCCCATGATTGTGACTTTGACTGTCATACGACAATACAGCACGTTATTATTAGACATTATTTGAGAAGATTCATCATCCTCAGTCCGCATGCGTGCGCCCATCTGGGCAGAATTTTACTAGACTTGCAAAAGAAATTCACGAATCAGAGAAGAAACCTGCAATTATCCTTCGTGTTCACAGTCAATTTAATACGCTCGACCCGAAAATAAGCATTAAAAATCATGATTCATGATTTTGCCCGGTCTTACTCTTTTTGCTGCTGCTGTTCTTCTTTTGTCTTGCCCTCGAATTCTGAAACCAGACTTGGGTGACCCTCTTCGATAAACCGGTGATTTGAGCTATCCTTTCGAGATCCTGCAGCGCAGAAATCAGTAATTACACAAAATTCTCGACCAGTGACGCAAAAGAACATACTTGACCATCAGGATTGGAATCTAATTGGAAATTAGCTTGAAGAACTTGCAATTGTTCGTCTGTAAATGTCGTTCGCACGCGCTTTGTTTTGGACTTCGAACTGATGTGATTCGGATCTCCGTCCAGGGCGCTATCTGCAAAACATGAATCGCTAAAGTAGACACGGTGATCGCCAAGTTCAAAACAAAGCAAACTATGAAAAGAGACATAGCATAACGTACCGTCAGAGTCTTCCGACGCGGGGCCATCCACCAACTCTTGATAGTGCGTCTTGCATAGAACCCTTTGATCAAACAACGCAAACTCTTCCCCAGTCGATAATTGCCGTTTGCACGCATCGCAGGCAAAGCAGGCGAGATGGTAGACTTGTTCGGAGCAAAGCAAGTTGGACGAGTCCCTCGCTCTTCTCACCCAGTCCGATGAACTGATCCAGCGGGTGCACTTTGCGCATTTCGTCCCGAATGCTCTGCCATCACACAATTCATGCGTAAAATGAATGTGGGAAAATTCTCATGTCAAATTAAAAGGAAACAACTTTTTAGGACTTTTCAGTAGTTAATGTCGCAATACATCAAAAGTGGAAAGTCGTAAAAGCGGTTTACAGAGACACTGCGGCGACAGCGAGCTCGGGTCGCTTGAATCTGAGTATTCAAATCCATTCGCCTCAATTTTTGTAAACAGGTGAATCATCAATCGAACAATGCAATATGATTTTGATTACTTTTACCATGGCCTTCTTAAAGCCTTCTTCCTCTTTCTAATTTCATGCGTTCATTTACGCATTTAAAGGTCTCTTAATTCCACAATCTAGAACTGTATTTTGCCTGCCAGCCAAGCGGAAATGGTACTTTATAGTGGATATTTTTAAGTGAAACAGTTTGTAAGCACGTCGAAGTCGACGTCATAGTCGAGAGCGTGAGAGTGTAAATTTTGAATAGAGTCGTAATAGAGCCGACCTGACAGTATTTGGGTGACACCCGCAAAAGAACAGAACTCGCACAGTCTGCGCTGACCTCCTGAGTGGATGGGGTCAAGAATTCTGTTCTTTACGACTTTAAGTTTAACCAGGTGCACTCGAAATGAATGATTAATGGGAACAGGTACGAGAGGCAGGTAGGCAGGCTTAAGGCTGCTTTCTTGGGATGCAGGGTTAAAAATCTGCCCTGTTCATCATGATATCCATTTCACGTGTACTCGGACTCGGATCAAGTTGGAGCAGGTGAATGAGTAAGTCATCCTTTGCAATTGAATTCAATAGAATTCAAAACCAAAAACATGCCTTGCAAAAGGGTGACATGACGCATCAAATCACACACGCAACAATTGACTATCGGAATGAGACATTATTCTCGTGTAATACTTTTTAATGCCATTGTCCCTTCGCTATTGCCTTTAACTGACTCTTCTTGATTGCAAATGGTTTGGTGACTTTTATACATGGGACTGTTCTTCTCTGAATTGTGATACGATGACTCGGCAGCTTGTGGGAGGTCAAAGTTTGATCTCTTTCGTGTCAACCAACTACCACATCGAAACAATGTGGTGTAAAATATGAAGCTCAAATGAAGATAGATAAACGAATGGATTTTTCTGCCTCGTAATGGCAATCCATTTATAATGTCGAATGTCGCTGTCGCTGCATTCTTGCAGGCACAGGTAATAACTTTCATCGTTGTCATAATCGGATGTACTGCGGACTGGGAATGAATTGACAGGATTTTCCTGAAAATCCTTTGTAATGCGATGTGCGATGGGGTTTGTGCCTTGTAAGTAATCCTGCGCTTCAGTCCAGAAATAAATGTGTCTGGTGAGAATGACAATAATGACAAAATTGACAGAATTCGTCTATCGTCATCATCTTTTGGTCAATTGTCCCAAGATTCAATCAAGAATCTTCGTGCTCGCATATTAAAGGTCCAATGAAACCGGCCATTCCAATTTACTCGTACCAGAGCATTTCTCAAATCAAAGCCCAAAAGCCTGGAATCGGAAATTGGATCAAAAACATGTGTGACTGTGTGAGTTGTGCGACAGAGTTTTTATTGGATTGGGAGAATCGGAAACGAAAACTCGAACGAGTTGAACTAAATCCGCATAAACACACGTGCATAAACAGCACAGTCTTGTCAATTACTTATTCATTCATGCTCTGTATTTGCCGTTGTATTTCCATTGTGTGAATTGTCTATTTAGTAATCACTTTGCCGAATTCGGTGCACCGACTGCGCGCACATGCACTTGCCCTTCCTTCTCTTATTTGTGAGATAAATTGATAGTTAATCCTTTGAGAACAACAATGATACACTGTTTTCCGGGTTGATCTTTATTGGCACGTCCTTTCCTGAGGGCATTCTGATTTCTGGTGGACGGGAGAGAAGGTCAATGGAATTAATTCTAGAGACAAGAAAGGCTGAATGCTGAAAATAGCACAGAAGCTCATTAATCAATTTCAGTATTCTACTCCGTGATTCAGAGGCTCGGACCATTGTATAAATTGTGTCTGAGTACCGCACGCTCGCTCGTGAAATTTGTTCCAACAACGTAGGCGCTTGTGAACGCGAGTCTGAACGTGGCCAAGTGCAAATAATTCATAATACGCGACGACCAACAATTAGGACAACGTGAGGAGTATTTATAGCCGTTATGCTTTTATCTTTGCATGCACTAGTCTCTTTAGTGTCCGGTCTCTTGTCAGAGCGTTCGAGTCTGAATGCAGGAGTAACATTTATTACAATCAATAAAACCTGTCTTGTCCCCGCATTGCGGCGCGGCCGCGAATAGCGAATGCATTCGTGCCAGCATCGAGTCGTGTAATGAATCGAGCGCGTACCTGATTATAAATTAACTGCGTTGATGTACACACAATGTTATACTTTTGAGATTTATGACTGTTTGAAGTGTCGGTGTCCAGTTAAGGTAGCGTGGCTAAACTGAGTGTGAAAAGAGCGATCATCACTCATTTCGACATGTTTGTAACTTCTTTTTAACCACGGCGAAAGAAGGCCGATCGGTGCATCGCACATTGCCGCATTCATCTTTGCTCTCTGCTGCATTTCAACTGTGAGCAGCAGCACGGCTGCGACCGGCTGTGGCTGTGGCGTTTACACATTAACAACATGTCATATTTCATAAGGGAAGATACGCTTTTGATAAGAATCTTCTTTTCATCGTCGTTTATGGTCAAAGGTGAAATATTTTTATTATGCTCTCGCCGTCTTTCGTGTCGCAGGCAGTCGCAGGTTGCGAATGGCGAATACTACCGGCGTACTTGGCTGCCTGAGTACCCCCGACTGATTCCTCTGAGAATCGGTGACCAAGTGCAGAGAGGATGACTATGAAACCTGAGAATGCAGTGACGGTCATAAAAGAAACCACAGACCGCTTTCAGGCAACGCAGCGCCGTGTGAAGAATGGTTAACATGTAAGCTGCCTTTAGCCTTTATCAGCCTCAGCTTGAATCACACATTGTGACACTGCAATTGAATGTTTGCCCACAATAATACAAACAGCAGAGACACAGGGACACGAAAGAATGCATTCTTCGAATTGGAGTCTGAAAGGTGAATGTGAATTGGAAGATACCCGAAAGAACCACAATAAAAAGTATTATTCGATAAAAGCAGGAAAGATTTGGGCTCATTTTCTGTCCAATTGCTTCCACAAACTTTCGACGACCTCAAAAGGTCATTTGTAGCAGAAATCATTTGCCGCATGCATTTGCATGAAGTGGAATTCTTGGTTGCATTGAAACTTACATTACTAAAGCGATATTGCACAATTCACAGGGATTGAATCTAGGAATAATTAATACCTTACAGACAATTGAATTGGATTGAATTGTTAGTTATCTTTCCAAAATTATGCAGGTACTTGACAATTTTTCTCAATGTTGTAGTGGCATTCACTACATCCAGCTGGACTTTTAACTGCCATACACAAATCAAAATTGTATCAAGAAAAGTGTCATTTTAGTAAAGAATCAATTCGCAGCAAGTAGCCATTTAATTGTGCGACGTGATTCTGCTATAGTTTTAAATCTTGTCACAGAAGCTGAATACTAAACACTAAATTATCTAAATATGATGTACAACAGCAATATAACAAGCTACCACAAGTAAATCTCGGCCGTGTTTACCTGTAGTAGTCATTCTTGCAGTAGACGAGTCCTTCCCGGAAAAAACAGCTTGACTCTGACTGAAGACTGAGAGCACACGTTGAGCAGCGGAGACAATCCGTGTGGTACTGCAGCCCGTTGACCTTGCGGGACAAACCAAAAACAACCCGTTAGCTTCGGCATTCGCATTCCAGCGAATCAATGAAATCAAGTGTTAGCCAGCTCAGCCATTGCCAGTCAGGCAGTCTAGCTCCAGTATACCTGAAGAAGAAATCGCTCACAGATTTTCTCTCCGCACCCGGAACACAGAGCAAGCTCGACCTAAAAATAAACCAAATCACATCAGTTTATGACAAAAAATGGCGAATCATCGAGACAGTTATCAATTGTCCGAAGATTTAATCGTCAAGCACAATTTTGTCCTTTTAAATGTCAATTCATATTTTCATCACAGCGTGTACTTGCTGGTCTGCTCAATACGAAATAACTCATGCCTAATGCGAAGTTTCACATGAGCCCAATCAAGTGACCGATTTTGTCAAGCACAAAAGTTAATCCCTTGAGCCATTGGCTCGCTTGGCGCGGAGAACAATATGCTCCAAGTCGGGAAGAAAGTGAGACAATGGGATTTTACCACATAGGCGCATAATCAACAACCAAATTCGACAATATAATTTTCCGAAGCGTCAAATAATGCAATGCAGCTTCAGTCTGATCGTTTCAGCTAACTTTCTCGTGTTTTAATACAATTCTCGCGTGTACGGCAACAATATGGTTCTTGTAAGCCGCGCCGTCGTACCAAGCCATGGAGTGCGTGTAATGCGGAATGATTATGATGATGAGATGAGACGATGGACCCCCTCCGAACATTTCCATCAGTCGAAAGCCACGCGCCCGCACACTCAGGGGCCCTTCACTCACGGCAGCAACAGCAGCTCAGTATCAATTGTTTCGGAAAGCCGATATCACAGAAAGAAGATCTATTGTCTTTAATGCGTGTGATGCTTCATTTTCTCACTCCATTTGCATCATTTTATTTTGACCATCAAAATCCGCCCGGCTGATCGCAAGATTTATCTCGCGACCACGCACCGCGTTGCTTGTGCCTTATTTATGCAGTGTTTATTCACTTCATTACAAATATCGTGCAGACACGGCCACGGCCACAGGCACGGACGGAACGAAGAAAGTGTGAGAGAAGTCTATGATATTATAATTAATGAAATTTATTAATTGATTTTTTGCTACCAAGTCTTATCTCGGCCACAAATCTTACATTGTACTGCGCGGACAACGTCCGATTTTTAATTTTGTCTCAGCAGTGGCTTTCATTATTGTTTTCCGGGCCTCGAACTAGACAGAGCGAGGCTGCAGGATTTAATTTTGCACTTTGGTATTGTTCTCCGGTAGCTCACACTTCAAAGGAGGCGCACCTCCTCGCGTAAATTGTGTTGAAATGAATATTCACGGCCTCGGGCATTTAATCTGTGCCGAAACACATACTGAATTCAAAGGTCTGCGGTCGGCCGAGTTTTAAATGAAATCGAAAGGTAAACGCGGCCCAACCAACATTTTCTCTCCAATTGAGCAAACTAATCGAGTCAGAACCCGGACAATATTATTCCAGCAATAGCCTAATATGAGCCCAAGCATGAAAAGTAACATAAATTAATAAATTCACAAAGGGCGCGCTTGCGTCTATGGATCCGAATAATGGTCGAGGTGCTGCTCCATTTGTTCGCTATCAATAGAAGAACGATCTCACATGCTACAAAATACAGTGAGTACAACTTTCTGTGTTCTGTAGTGTAAAAGTGTAGTAGTGTAACAGTGGTTTACATATTATTATTCAATTTGAGGACGCACAATAATAGAAAACGAAACTAAACGCGTGCGAATGGTGAAGTGGTCAATGATCCATGAAGTCCGGAATTCATGAACTGTGTCAGACAGCAGATTTTGACACAAAGTCCTTCCGTCCTTCCTCTTTCTGCTCTTGTGAGTCTGGGCAGAGTGCCCTTAATCACAATGAACCGACGACCTACCTTTTTTCACCCTTGTAAACCTCGCTTCTATTATGCTCACGGAGACGACATGAATTTGGCCGCTCGAGAGTCTATTATTCTCATTCACACTTTTTTATTCTCGGCCCTTTCATGAAACCTAAATACTTTTATTCCCTGTTAAGTCAGAATAAATAACACATGAATACTAAACCAAACCTTCAAAAATGTGCTCTGCTCAGTCGTGTTGTTGCGAGCAGCCGAAGTTCATTGAATTTATGAAGTAACCCTCGCCTTTCAGAAAAGAGAAACTGAAATGATACTTATTCACAGGGCGAGCGCACACAATGCGAGGAGGAAGTTCAACTATTTTGTAGTTATTATTCTTCCTTCGCATTATTGAAACACAACGACAACAGAGTCAGAAAAGTCAATTCGGGCATCAGACAGCAGTGGCAATTCTACGAACAAATTTGGGGCACGACAGAATAAAGAAGCCCAAAATGTTGTAAACCATTTGTAGCTCTGATTCAGTCGGCTGATTTTTCAAAACAGGAATCTGAACTGTGGGCTTGCACGAAATGAAAAAGTGAGCAGCTGCAATTGTAATGGCACGTCTTATGTGTGATGCGGTCAAAGAACCGATTGCAATTGTGCGCGTTAAACTGACCTGGCTTGAAAGGTGCAAACTTTTCTTATGAGTCAAAATCACAATCTCAATCTTTGACACTCGACATTGTGCGCAATGATCATAAATTAAAGTACACGGATGGACAAGAAAGTGCATCGGATTTCGGAAATATGAAATCACTGAGTCCTTAAATCATTATTCTGATAATCGCACTAATATTCCGGACTACATGCTAGTAAATTAATTCTGCACTAGCTGATTTGCACAAATAGTGCAAGCCACAGAATATGGCACACACCAAACGCCAGTGGCACTGGTCTGGTCCGTTGCTTTTTCCTATGCTCCCATGCATTTTAAAAATCATGCCCTTAATTAAAATTATGTTTTACATAATATAAGTAGAATGTAAGGCTGCGTTTTATTGTGCATGCTCCATGCTAATTTTAATTAATTTAAAGTTCATTTGAGTTTGTTGTTGAATGCTAGCAACGTGATGACCTTGTAATAGGAAGATGCTTTCGAATAAATACAATACAAAATACTCTCCAGTGAAGATGATGCATGTCTTGGATCTGTTCTTATCACATTTCTGGTCAAAATCAGTCGGAATTCCACATTTGCTATCTAAATCTCGGTTAACTCGAATTGCAAAGTTCTATGACGAATTTTATTTCAAGTATTCAGGAAATGTTGCAATGTCAATGACAAAAAGCCATTTAGAGGCTTGAATTTTAGATGTCTTAGCCTAGATTTGAGTTCGTTTCAGTCAAATTGAGTAAGTGTCGGCTTTGGACTCAAATATTTCGAATTCATGTGATATGTAATTCTGACTGAAAAATGTTACCTTCATTTTGGGGAATCTTCCAGCTCTCAGCACTGCTTTGCCTAAACTTTCTGAATTGTGAAGAATATTACACGTTCCCGAGAGTAAGAAATGCAGGATTTGAAGTGTACTGTCAAGATCACTTTTTAGTCCAAGAGAGTTGGCATTGTGCGGCTATTCCTGAATTTGGAGACATTTTGTCGGAATTTGTGCTAATTTGAGACGAAGAATTTGTAATTAGTTCTTTTATTCACAAGCGAGATCAATAACACTTTTAGCCACTGACAGCAATGCAAATGCAAACACCGAACGCAATACACGATACACGAGGATCAGAAGATTTCACATTTGAAGTGAGAGTCAAACGTTCGTCAAGAAGACTGACACCATAAATCCGTACCGCAGTAGAAAACGTGGAGTGGAGTGCTTTCAGCAGTGAGCGAAATGACGTTTCATTGGAGATGAGAAATGTTGTAAAGGAGGAGAGTCGCGAGTGTGATACAAGCCCTCTTGCCCACTTTAGACAGCAGAGCAGGGTAAAATGCTAAACTGCTGCTGCTGCTGCTACCACAATGGGACCGACTTTATTTCCACATACATCATCATGATTTTCAAATGCATGCAGAGGTTGCAGAACAGCGAGCACAATAATGATCAGATATTTTCAGAGACGCATTTTATGTATAAATCGTGACTTAAAAAAATATACACACGCAACATGACCACAACATCAATCCCACACTCACACCTCAAACGCGAGAGTAATGAGTATCAAGTTCGAGTGAGTGGCAGTAGAAAATAGAAAACAGGAAGATCATTAAATGTATGCTGTGGTTTGACTTGGCTGGTCTGTAAAGCCAAAGGCGCAGGCACTGGCGAACGGATTGTTGCATCTGTGTTGAGGATTGTTGTTATGCATTATGAGTTCATATTTTTACAAAATGTCCTTTCATCATTCATATTTCGAACACAACAACGTAACTCGTTGAGCGACGATGATGAAGGGCTTGTGTACCCTTTGTTGAATTCAAATATTTATTATATGCACCATCAAAAATGTGTTTGCATTTGACAAACTGACTTCGACTACTCAAATTACATGAAATTTGGATACAGGCGGCTCAGGCTTCGAGAGAGCAGGCTCGGCAGGGCTGCAATTAAAGTTGATACCATTACGATTCGAGTGCGCCCAGGCCGAGGTTGAATCGTGGTCGTAAAATTATGCGGTTTGAATTTGGCATGCAGCGTGGCACAGCTTACAGTAAATGTACAAATACGAAGAAATACCAAGAAGAGAAACGATGATGATGAATTGTAAAAGGCAAAAGGAAAGTCTATCATGGTTCGATCCTGCTGTGCTTTTGTCAAGAAACCCAACGTGGTGTTGGCAATGTTTGCCACTTCACTTGTGCACTGCGCAGACCAGGCTGCTCGATTAAGAATCTGGCAAAAGGCAAACAGACAACTACAACTGCTGATCTGCGGTACGAGAAACTGAAAGGGAAACTTTTGCCTAATTCCAAGGGAACTCACAAAATCGTGCAAAAAATTAGACCCATCATGGATCTATTGCTTGGATCGATATGAGATTGAAAGGTTTGTTCATTTTAAGATAACCTTTAAAAACAATACTTTTTCCTGAATCCAACAATAAATTACCATTTTTATTATGCAGGCTGAGAGGAAGTTGATTAAATTTTGTGATCGTAGGCTTTTTGTATTCCTGGAAGTCAAATACAGAAATAAAGAGTAGAAGAGGAGCGACCGCCTTCTCAAAATTGAAATCAAGCACCTAATTAGAGAGGATCTGCCGAGTACCTCAGTCTAGTGAAAGAAGCACAAGGAAAAAGAAGCCGCATGATTAATTTATGACCTCACAACTTCAACAACTGCGTCTCACCCTTCTTCCACGAACTCCACCGTGTTTTACACCCTTTCATCTCACAATTCTCGCTCTCGTCTTGCCGCTGTCTGTCTTGCTTGATTATGATTACGAGTTCCAACTGTGTAACGTTCAAGTTCAAGTTCAACAATGATGTCGGTAATGGAGTTCAAGCCACGAAGTTCAGCAGGGTGCAAAGCAGTGCCTGCGTGCTCTGTCTCCATTAAATGGCATCAATTTCTTAATCAGGCCGTGAACTGTTGTTTGGTAGCAATTTGATTTGATTGACTTCTTTGATTAAGGATTAAGACCGATTCGATCAAGGCAATCAAGAGATCATATTTTGAAGAGGTTCATGTGTGTTCGTGGCGTAAATTGTAACATGCTGTTCCAAACCAATTCTCCAACTTGAGTCGCCAACATGAAAAGCGTGCTCGTGTTCGCAATCACGATAGAATATTCTAATCCCACTATTTTGAATCACCGTTTCAAGTTGAATGACAGAATACAAAATAGCAATAATTTGGGACAATTGATGAGGACGACTGCGGAGACACGACGGTCGAAAATATGAAGTTTAGGCAACTGAACTATCAACAAGCCACGTGTCACTTTGTTCAATCAACCATCAACGAGTTATGGGATTAGTGGGTTAAAGCTGTCTCTCGTGCAATGCAGCCTTCGCTTGCTTGCTGCGTTGCTCACGATTAAAGAGCACTCATGCTCACGTTTCAAGTTGATAATTCACATTTCGATTCAGAGAGTGTTCACAGACGCTTTCTTTCCCTGTCTGCGCCCGAGCCTGAGTCAAGTGCAGTGCATGAATTATTGCACTTGCTAAATGTGAATGTGAATTTATGGCTATTCGTTTGAAAGCTGAACAAGGAAAAATACGGCGGCGACGGTGACAGCGGCATAGCCTGGGAAAATATTTTGTTCATCAAGAATTGCTGAACTGCATGAAAATGAAATGAAACGAAGGCTGTGCTGTGCCCTGAAACCAAAATCCCGTTGACTTTATTTACACGTTGCTAATCACGAACAATCAAGTATAATGCTTGGCAGAAGGTTGCCTTTACGCTGGACGTACGTTCGCTGAATTTCAAGTGAAGTTTCCTGATCTGGTCGGCATAAATATTCACAGCCACACTGATAAATGCTAATACAAGCCTAATGAGAGCAAAATGGCAAAACGTTGCCGCTGCGCTGCACAGGATAATCACCTGAATCAAGAGACAATGTGATTGCCCAAAGGGATGCTAATCAAGTCGAAATAAATACAATTGGCATACAATGGTCGAAGAGGTTGCTACAAGTTACAAATACAAAATATATGTAGGCTCAAATCGCTCAGCACTTGATTCCTGAGGTATTCGACAATTTTTGCAAACCAAAATTGGTTTATTTGTATTTTAAAGAATACTGATAGCAAAATCGTCAACGCTAACATTTTGTACTGTGTGTATAAAAATTGTGCAACCCTTGGTGGTGTCATTTTATACGCTCAAGCGATTTCATATTCGATTCAATGGAGTTCTTTATTCTTTACTTCCCTTCCCGAGTTGGACTCGCACGAGAGATGAAGATTGATATCTGCTGCTCCGTCTGTGTCTGTCTGTGTCTTTTCCCTTTCGCCCAAGGAGTGTGTTTTCGTGGGTGAGTCGCCCAATGAGGACCATACCTGAGACAACTCATGCGCTCCGCCTTAACCCTTACTGCGACTATTGCGTAATACGAATCACATCGGCGTACGTAAATATTGGCATGAAACTCACATGAATTTCATACAGCCCAGAGCCCAAGCTCAAGCGCAGTGCGATGTCAATTCGACATCGACAGAATTCTTTTTCATTTTGTGCTTCATATTTTCGTATTCGTATTTCTCAGCAAGATGATCCTGCTTGCTCTTGCTTCGTGGGTGGGAATCGACGCAACGGAGCTAAAATCGTGAAAGCTTGTTAGGATTTCGGAATTTCGTAATCGCAAGTGCAAGTTTATTGAGCGATTACTTCTTCTGCCTCCATAACTCGTGAAATTCACTGTGTAACTGAGAGTGCGTTATTTCCGACTTTCTCAAATCCCGATGGATCTCAGCAGTGCGCCAGAAGAAAACAATAACATCAATTCTAAGGTGGTAGCACTTTGTCTTAATTATGATTAATTTCATTCGAATCCCATCTGTAAATTAATTAGCGATTAGTCTGACTTGCCTTTTGTTTGATTTTAAGATCGATCCCAGTATTTCCACATGCAAGGGATGTGGCTTCCCAATATACGACAGATTCATGTTGCAAGTCAGCGGATTCTCATGGCACATCAAATGTCTCAAATGTTCCTCGTGTGGAATACTCCTGGAAAATGAGTCAATTTGCTACCTGAGAAATTCAGTCGTATTTTGCCGGACCGACTATCAAAGGTAAGGTCGAACTCTGACTTTCTGCTACTTGGCACGGGCAAAAAATTTCATTCGTACATCTGCATAGTGCAATGATGCATGCTCACGGCTCACTCGGTAATAAGTTCAAATTAAGAATGATAATATTTTCGCCCACATTGTCATTTACTTGTATATTGTCACTTTAACTCAATTACAAAGCAAAAACACAAAAGCTTGGCATCTTTATTTTCCTAAAATACTGCATACATTTTCCGAGTGAATGGCACAGGGTTTGGCGCGCGTATCAATCAGCAAATACAATTACTCAAATAATCAACACCTATTCAGTGGACCCAAACCCCAAATAATCCAATTACCACCCATACAATGCAATGTGTGCGCCGCAATTGGTTGAATGGATGGGTATTTTATATTTTCTACATGCTTGTTAGCGAATGCAAGAAAAGACAATCCAATAAAATTTAAAAAGAACACAAAGAGCACAACATACAAAATAAATTCTGAGCAACACGACAGGAACCGAAACGCTGGATTTCTGGAGAGACTGCGCGTGTGGTAGAAGACAAATTTGAACGGTGTGAGGAAACTGCTGGCCTTATCTCAAAGCGTGGAAGTTGATCAACATTTTACATCTAATGAAATTGTAGAAGATGAACGAATATTCGAGCCTTAATCCGTGTCAGCCTTGAATTTTTCGTTTCTGTGAATAAATTTTCTCTTTTTGTTCCATGTGAATTTCGCCCGGACAAATTTTCGACTCGCTGTTTCACTTTCTCCATTCTTCTTTTGTTAGTTTTTCAAATCACATCCTTTTGATTTGTGAAGCGAAAAAAGACGAAATGTAACAATTGGATGTGAGAATTTGCATTTTCCAGAAAATCCAATACGCAGCGTACGAACACCGAGCTCGAGCTAGTGCATGGAACGGGAAACGGCAAATTAGATTTGGAATTGTAAAAAAAGAAATATCCGAGGACGAGAATTGAAAGGAAATTTAGAATTCATAAGCTTTCGTCTTTTGTATTTGCGCTTTGTGCGTTGCGCTCGTTGCTCGGCACGAATTTATGCTTTTCGAGCGAGTTCAATCTGAATTCTAAAGTTTAATTTTTATTTCGTATTCTTGTTTGACAAGGTTGTTCTTCACAAAATGTGCTAAATGCTCCCGCCCAATTTGCGCATCCGACTGGGTGCGGAGAGCCCGAGACCAAGTCTATCATCTCGCGTGCTTTGCGTGCGATGGCTGCAAGCGGCAACTATCGACGGGGGAACATTTCGCACTAGCCGAAGATAAGGTCCTTTGCAAGCTACATTTTCAAGAACTGTTTGACGATGGCCACACGTCCAACGAAGGTGAGAAAACATCAATGCAATCGAAAGACTCAACTTTAAGCTAACTCGGCTATCTTGAGCTTTTGCTTCTATTTCGACGGGCAGCAAGTAATTGAAGAGGCTTCCATTTAAGGCCATTTCGTACCACTCATAAATTAGAAAGTATCACTGCTTGCGTCTGTTGACATAAAAAGTTTGTCGAGACTTTACTTCATTTGTCATCCTATTCAGACTCCTAATTTCTTTTGAAGTTGCTTCGTGCATTTGACAAAATATTTTGATTTTTTACTTCCTAACTCGATTTAACATTCTCGTATTTTGCATTTCTCTAAAGTATTTCTGCATAGACGAGATCGAAATAGATTAGGCAGGCTGAATCACTCCTTCTCGTAGTTGTAATTTCATGTTACGTACACAGCAGATCATAATTTTGTCTATTTTGTGCTTTGTTTCCAATCCCCTTTCCATATCGTAGACAGTTGCGAAGACGGAGACGGATCCTCCTCCTCGTCGAGTAAATCGAAGACGAAGCGCGTGCGCACAACTTTCACCGATGAGCAGCTGCAAGTTCTCCAGGCCAACTTTCAGCAAGATTCGAATCCCGATGGGCAGGTACGTGACTCAAAATACGGATAGACGGAGATTCAACAATCACCACGCTACCAGGCTCCACCGAATTTATGACTTAATACGCATGCTTTTAGGACTTGGAGCGAATAGCCCAGATAACTGGGTTATCGAAGCGCGTAACACAAGTCTGGTTCCAAAACTCGAGAGCCCGTCAAAAGAAGCATATGGCGAAACAAAAGAAGAATTTTCATCATCACAACAATCAACATCATCTGCTACAGCATCATAATAATGCCGGTAAGCGCACAAACTGTTTCCGTTTCAGTCTCATTAGCGGATATTTATTACGTTTCGTTATGAAAAACAAATCCAATGCCAATACGAGATGATTCGTATTGGATGCGCATGACAGAGTAGGATTATTAATTCGAACTGTCTTCTTTGCCACGACTCGGCAATTTCCGACTTCGACTGAGTGCACCTGAATAGAAATCTTTTCGGTTTCTTGATTGACTTCAAGAAACAAGCACTTTACCTACAACGTTGCCTGCGCAGTGATGCGGCACTTCAAAACACACATAAAGAAGTCCTTTTACCTGCGATGGGACATACCACGATATTCATTTGATCAAAAACTCTCATTTTTCTTCTCCTGTTTGTGTGCAGGAAGAAAAATGACTTAAAAATATACCTCCATGTCTTGTCTCACTTGTCTGGGCTTCCTTACATTTAACCACATGAAATATGATTTTCTTACAGAAAGTTCATCCTTCGAGAAGCCCGCCCTCCACACCTCGCAACTGTCTGACTCGGACTCAGCGTCAGGAGCCTCGCCACTCACAATGCTGTACACCTTCAATTGATCGTCGAATAATAAAATGCTGAGTCATTCCTATGAGCGTTTATCACTTGTAATCCGCTGTAAAGCTGTAATATTGTTAGCACAGCGTTTGGAATGCAAGATGAAGAGTCGGACGTCTCAAGATTTTAAGAGCCAAGAAAAGGAGGCCAGGCCATGCCCACAAATCACCGTCATCAACCCGAAAATCAACCAACCGAACTGAATTAAAGCAAGCATTGCATTGACTTCAGAAGATTTGAAACAAGTTCCGCCATTAATTACCCAAGTACAAGAAGAGTACGTTTGCATTTTTTGTCTCATTAGTCAATAGGGGACATTTTAACAAGCTTTAATTGGAAAATCTTGGAATAAAAAAGTCGAATTTATTGGATCAACCATTGTTTATGAAAATGGGCATTGATTTATGAGAATGAATTTATTATTTTAGCGATAAAATCATGTACGACAATAAAAACAATCTCGACCGATCTCTTCGGAACCTCATCTCATTCGAGAAAAAGCACGAGGAATGACACTCACATTTTTAGGATTCAGTGTTAAAATGGAAAATGATCTCTCCTGCGTCTATTTGATTTCGTGACACTCCATTAATAATAATTCATGTATAAAAATACTTTTAAATTATTTGTATGAGTACAACTACAGCAAAGCATTGTGCATTGCATTGGATCTTGGATGTTTGCAGAGTGACACAACAATAACAACATAAAAAACGAATGCAGTCGTAGCAGTATTCGTATAAAAAGAATGGCAGTGAGATAGCAAAAGATATGGAACATTCGAATTCGAACATTATTTTCATTTCAATTCAATTTTCGATTGTTGCTTGCTGTAAAATACTGCATGCATGTTCCCAGACACGAGATACTCGATCGGATAAGAATTTACGTTGGGGATTGAGCAGGTACGATATTGTAATTGTAATGGAGACGCGGTCGCAGGCGCAGACGGAGGCATTACGTGTTTGGCGTTCAGCGTTTTATATGCATGCGATATCAAAGTGCGTTTCCTGCATAGCATTTTTTGTTCTGTCGAGTTAACAATTGAGTTAATGAAGGAAGACGGGAAAAAATTAAACGAGGAACCTCGAGCACATCACCACACTACTGAAGTCATAGCTGTATAACCACGTTAAAGAGGAATGGGCCGTACTTTTAATATTTCTTTCGGTATCGAGCCTGAGTCTGAACGCTGGCTTCGTATTTGAGTTGATAAATTATCATTTTCTTAGACGTTGACCACAAAAGCGCAAATTCACGTAACGTAACCCTTGCGCAACTTGAAATTATTCTTCTACAAGCCGCCACCACCGCAATCGTCACAATGACATACTTGATTGAGGGCGCAGTGGATTCTGTGCTTTTAATACTGGGCAGCAAAACATTTCTGAATGAGTAACTCCAATCCACCCTGATTTCACGATTCCACCCTCTGCTCTGCCGCATGCTCGACTGTGTCTCCCGATCCATTGTAATTAGGCTCAATTTAGGATGCAGAAAATTGGGAAACACCGAAGTGTATAATGCGCCTCGGCAGGGGGCTGCAGTCACCACGATTTGTTAAACCAGACTGATTTTTCGGATCTTTTGTTGTCTGATTCCTCTTGCTCAGTGCGTGCACATTGCGTATTACGGAATAAAAAATGCTCGCAGCAGCTAATTCGTTTATCTGTATCGTCAAGCCAAGTTGCGAGTTGCACCGCACCGGGTACCGTTTTTACGTGAGGCCATGTGAGGCGTAAATAATTTATTGATTGGTTGTAATTCTCGCTGATAATCTCGTCCAGCGCATTTGCGTTTTCATTTGCATGTGTATTTACAGAACGACAAATGGGAGTTGTTTGGGCGAGATTTTATTAAGGTGGATTCTTGCATTGCATTGCGTGTAATCCTGTCCTGAATAAACTGAACGTAATTGACTGGGTAAACAAAGGACAGCAAATGTTACAAATACGTAACAATCCCTGGTAATATCATTTGCGAGGCAGTCGATGCGATACACTGCTAAAATGAACAGAAAAGGGGCCGAACTCGAACTCGCTGAACAAGACGAACGCGTCGCCCCAGCCCAAGTTTTCTATTCTTCCGTGTTGGCGTTGAGCTGCTGCCGCTTGTTTCGTTGGTATTGGCGTGTCCTGCATTATAAATCGACAGAGCGGAGAAAGTTGTACGATTTGCTGTGTCGCGTAAAGAGAAATTCAGAAACTCTGTCCTGCTTTCCCTCGATACAAATAAAACGAGTGCAGAACGAAAATATCTCAGCAGAGCGGGCGATTCCCCTTCAAGTTTCTATTCAGGTCCAACTGAACTCTCGTTCTCGTTCTTGAAGGAGATAATTCAATTTTTGATCAAAACTATGACCCACGCCGTGGCATGCGCCTGGAATCTGGAATTATCTTGAACAATTTCTCGCAGCACAAGCACAATGAATTCACGTGAACGTGTACAATGTATGGATTCATTCACTCAGTGTAGAGTTCACGATGAACTGCGAAGTCCACCAGTCCAACATCAAATTAAATCAGGCGCGCCTGTACCAGTTCGAGACTTAAGACTTAAGAGTCCTCAAAAGTGTATTCACTGGAAACAAGAGTCAAACTACTAAATGCTGGATACTGGAGTGGATGAGTCAAGGACGACTCTTTTAAAACAGCCTGCAGTCTACTGCAGTCAATTTTAACCTTGCTATATATCCTTATTGACTACATGAAATACAGAAGTACACCGAAGAAATTTTTCGAAAGCCGCTCGTTTAAAGCAATTTCAGTTAGACAACAATGCCCAAAGACGTTGATGTTAATTCTCCGATTAATTTAATGCAATGCAGCGCAGTTGGCAGTTCTACGCAGGCTTCGAGTAATTTACTCACACAAGTTGTAATTATACGTCGGAAGAATGATTCTTAATGAAGTCAGTAGTCGACACAGCACAAGCCATTAAACCATAGGACCTGGTGACTTTCTTGCTTTGGTGGTCCAGAAAATAGCACATTTATCAAACGATGGTCGTAGAGTCTACGTCTGAAGTCTGCCGATACCGACAAAGACAAAGCACAAGCGCACTGATTCACTGATATTCAATGTAACGCCGTGTTGCTATTAAGGCACAGTAGGAAGTTTACCCTTCGGCTCCGCTCCGCTGTGTAATTATTGTTACAGTTGATCTTGATTGAAAGTGCATGGCATGGATTGCTCTCGCTCTATTGTCTTAATAATTTGGATACGTTTATTTCGCAATTTAGCTTGATTAAGTCTAGCAATTAACAAAGAAGGCCTCACCAAGCCGAGACGCCAAGTCGGTGTTTGTATAGAACGTGGAAAACCTCTTGCATTAGTAAATATT
The DNA here is from genome assembly GCA_009869945.1 of Mesaphorura yosii. NCBI lineage: Eukaryota > Metazoa > Arthropoda > Collembola > Poduromorpha > Tullbergiidae > Mesaphorura > Mesaphorura yosii. The sequence continues at coordinate 71,288 of WIXG01000074.1, forward strand.
CGCTCTTAGTTCCAAATCCCAATGTTGTAACGTTGAGCCGAAGCCTAAATACAGTCGCTGAGGGTGACGAGCCATCTCTCGAACCTGAAACTAAAGATTTCCAAGTAGCTAGGCCTGGAATTCATCCGTGACTTGCCACTGTGAGTTGAGATTCCACATCTTTGTCCACGTCCACGCTTCCAGCTTTACTTCTAGTCCAAAGAAGTGCCGTACTTGGCAAACATTGTGACCTCCTTCATCTGCATTCTTCTCAATTCAGTCACCGTCTTCGTGTGGCAAATCACGTTTGGGACACCAATATGGTGATGGTAGTAGGAACAATGACGAACGTGTTGAGTCCATGGTGGGAATTTCTGGAGATTCTTCAGCCGAGAGTAGCACAGATGACACCACGAATTTAGCCTGCCTGTTCGCAAACAAAGTGCACAGACGAATTAACCTGAGGTATAGATAGCGTTAATAATTATCGCGCACAGCACGAGAATACCTTTGTGGTAATCCCCGAGTAAAAGGCGTCTGCAACTCTTACAGGAATCTCCGCCACTGATGAAACAAACTACAGGAATCGGTCTTCGTAATTCCGCAGTCCAACGTTTCAGCCCAACGTTGTAATGTCCCGGACTGACAGACGTGAATCAATCATCTTTGTCTTCGTGTGCATTGATTTTGTTAATGGAGAATATTTTTATGGTGTCACAATTTTGTCAACTTACCCAGGTGTCCCCATGAATTAAAGGTTAGTCTCAAACATCCGGTGCCAGCGCCAGCAGGTAGTTGAAACGGCAGTGTCCAACTTTCAACTGAAAAGTGACCAACCACCGAATGTTCTAAAGCCCTAAATGAAGTCATGATTATAGCTCATGACCGTGTATTAGATTGAATTTGGTATGAAAATTGGTCGTGGCCAAATTGATCACATTTCTCAATGCTGCAGAAACTCATCGCTTTGCTCCTGACGGTCCTTTCGTTTACATTTGCATGTGCGCGTGCACGTCCAAAAGTATGGCCCGTCTATCATTACTGTAATAGTTGTGTTTATGTGTGCAATTTTTCATCCATGATTTTTCACCATGAATAAATAAAATCCTGAATAGAAATAAGTTCGATCGTGCATGACAAATGAGGTATGAGCACGAGATCGCGATCTTTTCAAAGCATGGGCACGAGCGAAATTGGCTTGCATTGGGAGAAACGCTTGTGCGTTTCATGCTTTATGTAGAATGATATGATTGCTTGATTATGATTGGGGATAGATAGTCCGGCAGTAGTAAGCAGTACACAGCTTTTAGACCGTCATTTATTTAGCAATTCGTATTTCATGAGACACACAAAACTTCTTGTACTCCAATTGAGCTTACCAAAATCAAGATCGCTGCTCCTCATCGAATCGAATTTCCATTAAAAATAGATCCCCAGGAGTCAAGCGATCCGGGTCGAAGTCAAAACGAACACCTAACGTGAAAGGACAGAATTATGCCAACAAATTACAAAAGTCAACACAAAACTTCCGATTCACCATTCCTGTCGTAGAGTGTCACTCTTTCCAGGGTGCTTTCGTTTCTCAGGTCCATAAAGACGGGAATCGATCTTCTGAATTCCTTCATGGCGGCCTCGAGCTGTTTGCCAACTTCAGACGAGCGAACTGATTTTGGAAGTTTCCTCAGCTCTTGAAGATAGAACTCAATTCCGTCAGTTAAAAACTGCGCATTCAATTCCGTCCACAACACCTGGCCCCAAGAAGCTCGCGCTTCCTGGGTATGTAAAATACATACATGACGAGATAACTGCAAGCTTGGCTTTGTTGTTGGCCCATAAGATGCAATTAATTAATGCCCGCGTACCTTCTGACTTTGGTATATGCTGAATAAAATTGAAATCGTGTCCAAGTCTTTCAAGACTGCCAGCAATTCCGGGTAAAGGCTGCACTCAAGCCCAAAAACCTTCTCCGAGTTTGCCATTGCAACTCTTTTCTGCTCTATTATTTTATACTTTTCCCGAAATTCCTTAAATTGACAACGGAATTTAATGATGCACTTCACTTGCATGCGCTCTCACACACTGGCACCTTACTTCCACTAAATCGACACCCCGATCCAAATCGGCACCAACTGAGCCTGGCCCTTCGTCGAAGTAACTTTTAGCAAAATCCTTGACCAGTTCACGGAAAATACCTCCCTCGTCCTTTGTGATTTTCTGGAATGTTCAAGAAGCATGCATTGTGAGTTCTCACTTCACACCAGGCGTGATAAGGCAAGTACTCCTTACAGTAAATTTCATTTTGAGTGGCTGCATTTGTTTATCTACAACTTTAACTTCATGAAGCCACAGCATTTGCCACCGGCACCAGATTTCTTCGAGTCGGCCAATATCCTGCTGCGGGAACTGCACGACAAAGAAATTCGACAATGGGGCTTCCAAGCCACAACTTATGGCCAATGATTCCAATGTCATGAACAAACCTCAATCTCGTACAATTTCAGAACATCATATCGTTTCAGGAGGTCTCTGTAGAGCCCTTCCACGTAAATCGTGGCGTCTTTGATGGCTTGAATTGTTAAGAATATGTGCTTCATTTCGTCCACATTCTTCGGTAAAACATGAACGTCTCGATCATACTCCTACGTAAGCAACCAGTCAAATTACGAAATGTCCTCACAGTTAATTTGTTTAAAATCTTACCGATACAATGAGATCGAGCTCCTTGATGAGTTCCCGTGAGTTCGCGTGCAAGGCAGCACCCAGCTTGAACACCCATTCTCGCGCATGTCTGCAAATTGCGCTCATCAGTGGCTGCACGTGCAGTTTGATGCAACCGAAAACCTTATAAGTTGATATTTCTGTAATCCGTTTTTCGATTCGAGAGTAAAAATCCAATTTCTCGTCGTATGAACCCACAGGAGGTTGCATGCTAGCAAATTCCTTGACTGTTCTTTCTTTGCTGAAGCGGATCAAGTTCTTGAATTTTCTGAACCTGTTTGAAATGCAACCAAGTGCGTCAGATTAAAAAATACGCGACCAATTAAATTAAGATTTATTTCAGCATACACACTTTTTCAAATGGATCCAAATGTCTGAGAGAATGGACTGGATATTTTCTTGTATTTTCAAGAACATTTGAAGCATTCTAGGAATTCGACCAATTTCCAAGTAGAACGAGTAAATGAAGGGTGGCTGACCTCCTCCCTGAGGCACTGGAGGAGATTCCGTGCAGGATGCTCGCATCCAGCGGACGAATTCTTGAGTCCTATGTTTATTATCACGGTAATCAGTGTTTTCAATCGACTTCCTTGACTGTAGCAAGCCCCTTCAGCCTTTGCCAACTTACCCTTCAACGCAATCTCGAGCTCCTTTCAATACGAGGTTAAAGATTTCGTGCGGTGGAGGATTCAGTCGGATCTCACGAGCGTGAAGCACAGCTTCCACATAAAATAAAGGCTCGTTTTCCAATAATCGTTTTTCGTAAACGTACAGGCTTCTGATAACGAATCTATTACAATTCGTCAACAAACTTAGTGTTTTTATATAATATAACTTAGGAATGAGAGTGAATCGTACTTTCCCATGTACTGAAATATTAACTTTTCCCATCTCGCAAAATAGTGATGGAATGACGCGTGTTTACCAGTCGAGGAATTCTGAGTCAATGTTTCGAGTTTAACAAACAGCGGTGGCAATCCACGATAGTGAAGCAAAAGTTTCTCCCATATTTTAGCGCGATGCTTCTCCCAGTATTGAAAGTAGTCCTGGAACAGCCAACCTCAACACTACAATAAAGTGAACCGACAAAAAATATATTAACCATCGCAATTACCCAGCAATCAAATATTGGAAGGTCATAAGAAGCGGTTTTGTAAGGCGGTTCTTTGAAGAGAACGACATTCTTCATTTCCAGCACACGGAACCGCACGTCTCGGCCGATTTTGTTTATCTGTGACACAACTCCTCCAAAATGGCCTACTGCGTCGCTGAGAGTATTTGCATAGTCCGCCAGTGCCAACGCTGCCCAGTTCCAGTGTGTGGCTCCTTGCTCAAAGTGCTTGTCCATTTCCTGGAACAACTTGTCACACAGTTGAGCCTGTTGAAATCCCAAGTACGAATGTCTTGCATGGAAGTGCATCAAAATAGTATGCAAGATCCCTAATGCACCGACATCTCACCTCCGAAGGGCGTAATTCCAATCGTAGCTTATAATATTTCTCGACGACAGCTTCGAGTGCGAGAATGTTCGCGGTGTACTGACTTTGCTGGAGTGACACCGTTCGCAACGACTCGGCAATTGGGAAGCCGCCCATTTCCTCCAAAAGCTGGACTTCCTGGATAATTTCCAGTATGCCCTCCGGTACATTGACTTTGTAAATGTTTTTGTTCTTGCATACTGTGTAGTTTCGCCCCACTATAAATCAGTTTCACAAAGCCATCAATTCGAGTTCAGGCCATTTTCAATTCAGCAAATTGTGAAATCTCAACGTACAGTCTTCCTCAGTCGCCGGCACAGAGACAAGGACGTTATCCTTCAAGTTTGCGGGTAGTGCGTTCACAGCGTTCTCATCCCATTCAGCATACAGCTGGTCTCCATAAGCTCGCATTTCATGGGCTAATTTCAAGTAGTCCTGCAGGGCCTAAATTAGAATCGAGGCAAAGGACCAAGTAAAGACGAGCTCCAATTAGACACCACAATAGAAACTGCATACCTGCTGAGCAGGGTCAGTGATCATCACTTCCTCATCCTTTTTTAATTCTACCATCGGCTTCTTGATCCGATGAAACAATGACTTCATCCACCAAATGCGTCCAGCGATTTTTGGGTGACTCTCGAGAAGCGGAGGGTCGTCCTTGTTTGCCTGGATTAGTTTGCCAAAGAGCTTCAAAACGTACGTGTCCGCGTGTTCATGACATGGCTCGACCTTTTCTGGAAAACGTACCTCGAAGATCTCTCGCACATCTTTGAGTTCCTGAATGTAGTTCGTTAAAGCTTCATTCTGTTTTTCCACAATCTGAGTGTGGAGTCCGAGGATCCCACCCCTCGAGGCCCCGATAATCGATTTCATAATAACAGACTTCATCTTCAGGCACGAGTCGTGCTCACAACACAGCAAATGCAATGTTAGACTACTATGACTGTAATTGTTGTAACCTTAAATTGGTGTCACTTGTACGCAACTTGACACAGCAATCTCAAGCACTTTGGCTTTGATCTAACTTGATTGGCGATATTTCCTTATCAAATCTGCCTGCTGCCCACTGAAGGTGGGCGGATCCCTCGTATTATAAGCATTGAATTTTGTTTACTAAACGGTTGCCTGGCGTGCACTGCGCATCGATCAAGCAACTGGACATGAAATGAACCCTGTGAACAGACGTTCTAAGATATCAGCACGCAATTTTTATTACGATTGTAAGAAATTCGTAAAACACATTGCAATTTGCACTTTACATTGTTGCGTTACACTGTCGAATTTGGGTAAAATTATCGATTGATTCAAGGAGCAGGAAATTCGTTGACACTTATGTAGTTACCAGCATTTGATCCTAATCGTCATCGTTGCCCACGTCGTCGACGTCGTCTCCACCCGCATCATCATCGTCATCGTTCGAGTTCCCATTGTCAGAATCATCACCACCCTGGTCGTCTTCTTCATTGTCGTCAGCCGAGTCGTCTTCATCATTAACAGCTTGGTTCTCAGCGGGAACTGCTCCAACATCGGCATTGTTCGCAGCATCTGCGGGCTGAGCGACTGCAGCAACACCATCTCCTATTCCATTGACATTCTCGTTGTCGTTACCGACCCTACAAGTAATAGACAACTGCATGTCATGAAGGTTCATTCATCGGAGAGCCTGGCAGGCTCCAAGAGTCGGTTTCCTTACGCATTTACTAAATCTTCAACACGCAAGTTCCCAGACAGAATTTCAGTCATGCGAATCTTGTATGCTTCCGCATTAGCTGCGTAACGCCGACGGTACTGTTCCCTGACTTCTTCAGGCGCACCATCCCACCCTAGCTTGCATTGGGTGCCTATTTGTCTAACTCCTCCGTCGACTCTTCCTGCTTCTTTCTCACGCTAAAAATCATAATCACGGATGTTTATTGGCATAGAGTTAAAGAACAAGTTGGGATAACTGCTGTGTATTTACCCGCCAGAAATCTTTCACATAAAGTGCATACGCTGAGGCCGGCCTTTTGATAGCACTCCTCTGTCGTTTCCAAAGATCCTGGAAATAGGCACCACATACATGGTGATGATAATTACTAAAATCAGATGAGGATGGGCCACCAAATCGACCAAGTAAACTAACCATTTGTCGCTGATAGCGGTCTCTGTCAGGTGCACAGAGGTCGCCATACTGTCCCTTTTGATCTTGAGGCAGATTTCTCCAGGCTTCACCTGCACGTCGAAGCGTTTCGTGGGACTGCAAGGAGCACAAGTTGTAAGGAGTAAGTCACGGCACATCAGCCATGGGATGGAGCTGAGTCCTGGGTGTTTTCCTACTTACTGAAACTCCGGGTTCTCGCGGATGTGTGTTGAAATAGTTTCTCAGGAACACTGTGTAGCCAGATAACGCTTTCTTCGGTCGTTTAGGCAAAAGCGTGCTCTGTTTGTGCCTGCGTCGACGTTTTTGTGGTGCAGGCGCATTTGCTCCATCATTGTTTGGGGCGTCAGCCATGACTCACTTCTGATTAGTCAACACCAACAAGGAATTGACTGTCCTAACCCTGATCAAAAGCAACAAATTACGAAGTTCATCCAAGTTACTCAGAATTTTTACTCCAAGAATGAGGAAGAAAATTGAGTTGAATTCAATAGCCTGGCTCCACGAAAACTGGACGTCTTCGATAACGGTCATGAACGACGACCGCCGGCAACGAAGGCGAAAGGGCGTGAAATCGAATGTACTTTGATATTGATTGCCAATGTTTCATAAACAAGATACACAGATGAATGTAAGTTGGTTGGTGTTGGTAACGTAACAACTTTGCGGCGTTTATGCATAAAAATCGTCAACCATTCATATAAAATCTTGACCATTGCATTGGGGCCGGGGCCGCCATTGCAGTTTTTATTTGAAGGCTGGTCTAGCTGGTCAGCAATGTAAACGGAAAAATAAGCTTGAAAAGCGGCCCAATTTGCTCCGGCGGAAGGGAAGTTTGTTCAGTGTAATAAATATGTACATTATGTCAAGAGATATTTCACTATTTTAATCATTTCCATGTCCGCCCGCCCGCAAAAGCGGTAGCACCAGGCTCGTGTGAATGTTTAGCGCAACTTTATCTTCTCCCTCTACTGCTCTAACCTTCACCATCAATTTTGCTAAGGCTAGAACAAGCTGCAGAATGAAAGTGAGAAATGGCTATGGCACCTTGCATAAATAATAGTTTGCACGTTTGCAGATGATCATCTTACAGCCCAGCCCGTCATGGTTCACGGCTATGTACTAAAAGGTGAACAAAAAATGTACTGTATGCAGTTTGTAGTAATCTAAATGAATAATGAACGTTCTGCCTGCCCGTTTCCATTTTCCGCCGCCTGAACGCAGCTGAATTCCAGACGGCATTTTTGTATTTGAATGAGTTGTAGCATCATATTGGGCAATATGAAATGAAACACACCACTAAGAGCGATGACCACTCAATAACACTTTATGTATTTTCGGATTTGCGATTTGCCAATTGGATCAGCGATTTGTCAATTAGATCGGCAGCCGTGCTTAACGAATCAACAGACTTGCTTAACGAGTCAGCAACCGTTGTTAAACGTTCAGCAGCCGTGTTTAACCAATTAGCAACCTACTTAGGAATTTGGTAGCCATGCTTAGGCATCAAGCATGGGGAAAATTCGGGCCGCTTCCCGCGTCCATCTTGGTGCGAGCGCAGGAAAGGACCCGAGGACATGTTTATTAGAAGTCGCTGTGAGAGAAAATGTGCAAAAACAACAGAGGCAGCAGGCGTGCTTTGCTTATGCTGAAACGGGTTAAAAAGAGCCGGTTGGTTTCTGAGCTCGTTCAGTCCTGAAATCGCTTCTTGTGATGTCTAGACCGGAGTGACTGCTCAGAGCAAGCAAACAGCAATTCACAACAACGCTGCGCCGTAGTGAAGGTAATTTTTGGTCTTTGTACTGGCGAAGTTTATTTAGTTTGTCAAACGACGATTGCATAAAGACGTCATCTGAGCACAAAGTAAAAAAGGAAATTGAAAAACTGTGTTCCAGCTTTACACACGAAATGGATTTCTGCCTCGCGCGGTCTCGCGGCGCGCCTCGTGGAGAAAGTGATTAACAAGTGTACACACGACGGGCGGACGTGGCAAGTGGAAGTTGATGGTAAGCCTATTTGTGTTTGCGCTCCGCTGGCTGCTGCTCTCGAGCACTTAGCGTCAACGGGCTCGGGCCTTAATGACAACTCAAGCCATCGTTGTCATTGCCATTGTGTAGTATGAGAAGTGGCAATATCCGGATGACACCCACTCTACTCGTCTGCCCTGGAGCGGAGTGTTCATCAAACTGGGCTTTAAACAGAGACTCGGCCCGGACTCATAATTCATGAATGGACAGCAAATTGAAATAATGGAATTCTAATATTCAATACTTTTTCAGAACAGCAACCAAGTCGATGCGCGTGACAGTCAGAAGCTTTGACAACCGAGTAGAGAGCATTTGGCATTTCAGCAAGAGCCGAGCGCACTATTTAAAAGACAAATTCAATTATGTTGAGTTATAAGAAAGTGCTTCTCGTATTTTGAGAGAATAATCGAATTCTTTTGCCTGAATTCGTGCAAGATGAGACGATAAACTTTTGGAGAAATAAGTTTTCAGCCTCAAGGCCAGAGTCGGGTCGCGAGTCGCCAAATATGTCCCGAACAGCGGCGCAAATTTGGAGATTAAGTCAAGATGGGGCAAAGCGAAAGGCGGAAAGCAAAGAAATGGACAGAGTCTGCAATTATAAAAAGAATCGTAGTTGGAAAAGAAAAGCGGGGCTTTGGCTTTGCTTCATTCCTTTTACAAAGGCTTCAAACTTCTCCTTAAAACGCGTGTTATAGTGGAATAATGAGCACGTAGAATGTGGAAATTGCAGTTGAGAATAATTCAAAGAAAACCGAGTCTTGTTAATGAGTATAGTTGAACCAACTTTATCAGGTTGCAAAGCCGCATTTCTTGTGTTTATCGAAATAATTTCGAGCCAGGAGCCTGAATTTTTCCACAATTTTCTTTAATTTTGGTTGGACGTCGGATTCGGTTCGGATGTGGTTCGTCCGTAGATTCCAAGTTGGATTACACCTTATTTGTAATGAACATCTGGTCAGGAAGCCCGAAGGCTCGAGAAACACGAATCCGTAATTGTCCACGGCCAAGAGCGGCGTAAATCCAATGCCAATGAAGCAAATACGATGCAGACTGGATGTGGGAGACTGCTAAACTGAAGACTCCACGTTTTAAGTACCAATGAAAGAGAATCTGCTTATGGCGTATCATAATTAATGGAACTCATTGAGTAAAGATTAATATTTGATGTGGACGCTTTTAATTAATTTTGCACTACACGCCATGTCTTTTCAAATTTCTATCACAAAATTTCTATTAGCGTCGTCGGCTCGATGGCATGTGACAAAGTGCTGCCTATCTCGGGTCCTGCCGACACTAGGACACAGTTTTGCCTTCGATCAGACAGGCTGAAACTTTGTCGAACAGTGCACGAGTGGCGAACTTGAAAAGAAAGTAATTTTTTCGTTTCTTTGCACACAGCCTCGGCTCAGATTTAGTTACCTCATTTCGTTCATAGAAGATTAGGCTTATACCCAGACCAGGCCGAGGAATAAACGGAATACGGAATAAAGCATTAATCATGTGCGTTACTGTTTCGCTTTATCGCAATGCCATCGGTAAATACGCGAGCACAAATAGAAACGCCCGTAAAGATAAAATCTCTGCTCTTAAAATTATGACCTACATAACTTTTGTAGGCGAAGACGCGTCTGGGCTGAGCCTTGTTCACAGCTAGATTAACAATAATAGCGATGGCCGCGCGCGCTCGCGTTTTATGCATTAGAATTCACAAGCAGGAGCGAACGCGAGGCAGCTACTGTGCTGGAGCCAAGAAGTTGTGTAATCTAATCCTTTCCATTCGTGCTGAGCGCTGACTGCCCTGTCCCGTGCATTATTTCTGGAGTGCATAAATATTAAATGCTGTTAATTGCATTAATAAGCCAAGGTTTCAAGACATGGCCGTAATTCTTTTATGTTCCGTAGGAATTTTACGCTCATAAAATTAGCATGGCATGAAAGCTGAAAGCAATATGTCACGCTGCAAATAATACAATGAGATTTTTGTCTTAATTGCTTACTTTGTTAGACTTTCATTGAAAAAGAATGACCTAAATTAGTCACGGCGTGGCGCGTGAAATTGCTGGAAAAGTGCTCGCAACTTCGCACTTTTTGGATTATAAACCTGAAACTGGGAGCCATTTATTGGGTAAGGAGGCGAATCTCTTGAAGGAAGATCGATGGAGGAACCAGGTAAAGAGAAGATTCCTCCTGCTCCTGCCCGATACAATTGAAGATAATGAAAATACAAAAGTACTGATTAGAACTAGAACGCCACGGCACAGGGGCAGGCAGCGTAGAAATTAGCAATCAATCAGAAATCAAGCCGAGTGAAACAAGACAAACGAGAAAAAGTGAAGAGGTGACAAGCTCATCGTGCTCGTATTTCTAAAGGCTTTGTTCAGCGCTTTAATAACATCGCATTAGAACATTTTGTCTGAGTACAAAGACAAAGTCCAAAATCTTCTTAAGATGGAGGTAATAAGAAGTATGGAGGCACCCACACGTCTCTGATACGCTACTGAAAAATTGGCAAGGTTCCTTCGGACAAGACTCAGAACATTGAAATAAATTGCAATAAATGCCAACTCCAAGTCCACTGCTTGCATTGGGCACGGACAAGCAGGCGTCCGGCTTTCGGACGGGACGAAAGTTTCAATTAAGAAGTATTTAGTGAGCTGAGTTGAATAAATCCAACCGTGCTGAGATGAAGCACGAAGTGACTTGAAGTTGGGCTCTCCTACTGGCGTATTGCTCTCCACGCCTGCCTCATGGTCACAAGTTTTGACACTTACAAATGGTGGGCCTGACATCCACTACAACTCTCGCTGTCTAAACTGTCGGCCAATATTGCACTCTCCAACATAATTGCATCTCTCCGCCCAATTTGATTACGTCAAGATAAAATCCGTCCAGGTATGTCGGGTCCTGCGGGCTGCCTGATCCGATGCCCTGTATTTTATTATGGCCCGCTTTTAGAGCAAACGTGACGTGGCCTTGAAAAATTGAAAGGCTCAGGTGGGCTGTACAGTTCCGACCGCGACAGGAACGGGACGACAATCATGACAGAATCTCAAGCCCGAATTTTATAATTTTGTAAGAGACGCTTCAAAAGTCAAAGCTTTTATCTCTGTCTAGACTGTCTGTCACGACGGAAATCATCCAGATTTTCCAGTTGATTTTGCATTCATTTGGCGGACCCAGACAGTTTTTTTTAAATCAGGCACAATTTTCACCACTGGACGACCGAACCTGAATAAAATGAAAGAAATTACAAATGCATGACTTGACTACATTCTTCCTTCACCGCCGGTTCATAGAAATATTTTTTGAGATGGAATACGAGTAGAGAAATCAGGTTCATTTTGAATATGGATGAAGTGTACTGGAAACACAGTTTGGCTAATTTTCATGGCTCTAACAAGTCCAAGTTCAAGTCGAATGATTGATTAGAGCCCAAAGTACTAATCAACTCTGAACCGGCTTTGTTGCCGTTTCACGTGCTGTACATGCATTCGGCAAACATATATTATTGTATGCATGATACCATTATTCACAGTAACCATCATTTGATTAGTTTAGGAAAAAATATCTAACCAGGCCTACCAAGCAGACATACATAAATTTTTTCATTTCGAATTCGAATTGAGTGATTGTCAATTCGACACAATAATCCACTTGCAATGTCACCAAATGTCAGCGGGTTTGGGCACCGAGTTGTGCGTGGCGTGTGCAGTCTTGAACACTATACAATACTTTCTTTCTACCACAGCGCCCGCTCGTGAAGGTGCAGGCATTAGACGTTATCAGCGCACGCGTGGCCTGTACTTTCTTTCTTACTCGATGCCTCGATGAGCCAGGTGGATTACTTTTCTTTGTGGTGAAAGTTCCGATCTTCCGACAGTGCCTGTGTAATCAAGCCGAATTTTCAACGTGAACAGCGCTAAGCGCGAGACAAGAGAGTGACAATAAAGAATATTTTATGATACTGCATTGCATGGATGACTACGACCTGTCAAGCGTTAACCCATGACATATTGACTTAAGCGAGCTCAATACGCGTGCCACACATGCATGATGCAATACAACCAATGTGATACTCTTGAGTCTTGGCTTGGTGTGGCTTGGCACTCGATTCATGCACTGTACTTGTCAGAACAAAGCTACTTTCATACATCCTTCAAGCTCAAAGTATTCGATCCGTTTGCTCTTAGGCAGAAGAGACAGGAGAGTTATTCTAAGTTAGCTTCGTTAAATTCGAAACTTGTAACAAAAGCTGTCATTCCCATCAGAGCTTGTTGAAAATTGTTGGCCAAGCCAGGAGGTCCAAACTGAAACTGAAACCAATTTCCTTCCTGAATGGCTATGGCTTGAGCTTGAACTCATTCGTTAACGAGTACAATCGAATTTTTAGTGAGTGAGTAGTTTAGTGACGGCGGTGAGCACTACAGATCAGATTCAAATGATTTCCTTGTAAAACAAATTCGATCAAATTGTGCCATTACCCAGCCAGCTCAATTTTGAAACATTTGTGAAGCATCATTACCATAAGACGTTTATTTAATGATTCTTTATCTGCAAAGACGTTCGAGAGTGGCAAATCTGAAGTCGGGGCCAAAAGAAAATTGCTTTCGATTTCTTCTTCCCGAGGGTGTTGAAATTACATTTTGTGTTGTAGAGCAAAGTCTTTAAGATTCCGGGATCTGGAACGTTGGTGACATTCTGGGCTTTGTTGAATTATCAAAAACAGGCGCAGTGGTTTCGTGGATGCATTCCGCATAAATACAAAAGAATCTCGACAAGAGAGCGGAAGTCACGTTCTTGTATTATCAAAAGACCTCGGGAATTACAACTACTTTTCTCCCTTTCCATTCTCCGTTCCGGTCGGCCCGAACAAAACAACAGAGAACAGCTGAACTTTCTTTCCGTTCCGCGGCCGTTCCTTCTTTCCATGAAGTGAAGCGTGGCTGAAAATTGAAAAGTAAAATCCCATTGAATGCGAATATGAACACATTACGCATTGCGCATTACTCGGTAAATAAGATTCTATTTTCGCAATCACCACTTAACCTACAACGCACTGCAGCATGCGATGGTTCGAAGGTGTCGCCAGCCTTATTTTCGCAAATCATCAATCTACGTCGGTTCAATTTGCGGGAGATTGGGACCGAGCTGAGTCGGCTTAGAGAAGGAGCAGAGTTCATTCTGATTCTGATTTCCAAACAGAATTGAATTGGCAATGGTACTCAGTGAATAGCTTTCAAATGGAATTCTGTACGTGAATACAGAAACGGCAAGACGCCTTGGTTTTATGATCCCTGTCATGCTCGTACTTTCGTGCTTTCACGAACCACGAAATCAATGGCAGGATTGAAATCTGAGATTGGCTACAGAATTGCCAGGTGGAAGAGGATCCGAGGCAGGATTTGCCATTTTCGAAACGACTTTCGCAAACTCATATTTGCAATTCGCATCGGGCTGACAACTTGACATTGATTACTTGACTCTAAACCGCTTGAATTTGTTTCCATCTACCATTTTCTTCAATACCCAACGTTCTTCTTGCGGAGCTTTAGAAAATGTGCGCAAATATTCAATAAGACTATGGATCGGAAATTCTTTGTAAACTTGCAGACTGTGGATTCTGCTTTTATAAAACACGAGCCATGGCACACGCAGTTTGTCTCGCTAACACGAAGCATTAATCTTTCTGAAGGGGTTTCCATTCAGGATATCATCGCATCGGCCATTTATTTTAGGCAGAATTCGCAGAATGGAAATGGAGAGTATGTGCCTTGTATTTCGCTCGTGCTTGTTTGTTTTGTTTGTCTCGTCGATTCGACACGAGAAACAAATGACGCAAAACCCAAGTTCAAAGGAACTCTGTACAGTATTTCGTGCATCAGAGACTCTTTCATCTCATCTGCCCTATCCGGTCTCGGCCCACGACACCGACACGAAACGAATCACGCAAGATTGAAAAGATAAATAAAACGAATGAGCGCAGTGGAAGATTTCGGTTTCGGCTACCGAATTTCGTTCGCTCGTGCGACGAGGGTGGCAATAAACGTATGAATGAATCAAACACAAAGTTTGTGGATCAGTAATTGACGAAATAAACTCGCAATAAATCATACACGTGCGCTAATACATTTGAGGACTGAGCGGGCGGGTCTCGATGGAACCAATTTGATCCCGACTGCCTGCCAGACTCCGCATATTTTTTGTTTCGAAAGTTCTCACGTCAGCGGAGCGTCTCGTCTTGTCCCAAGCGAAGACTTTCATAAAATCGATGCTTGCCTTGCTGCGCCGTGCCTTGCCGTGAATGTCAACAGCAGATACTTTACACTTTGCTTTTGATGCGTTGTTGGTTTCCCTTCACAATGAATCCTTTACAATTAACAGAAACTTTGCATCTGCATCAATAATTTGTTTTCAAAGGAGGTCGGGCCAGACTTCGGTTTGGGTTTCGTTTTTGATTGAAAGCCCAGTCTTCACCGCATACCTGAACGACCTGAAGATGTAGGATTCCGATACTGTCGGAAGGATGACATGACAGCGACGGCGCCAACATAGCACCGCATAAAATTCCGGCCGTCTTTGCCTTGAAACAATAATCGAATCGAATCGAAGCGAGTGCTACGAGTTTATAAACTAAACAAAGCAATAGCATTGCATGTTTGTTTTAAAGTTTCCGTTCACAAAGATCGAATTTCACTTCAGGCAGCAGCTGACTGCAGTAGCACAAAGCAAAACTACGAACTGCAAAACTACAAACACGGAGGCCATATCAATGCTCTGAAATAAGTTTGAGTCAATTCTATACATGATGCTACTCTTTTATAGACGCACAAAGTGCAAAAGTAAAAAGCACTGATCCTTTAATGGTTTTCCAGAGTCAAGAATCCTGTAAGATGGAATATGAGAATGGAACTTCAGTGTCGCTGTTTTTGCTCTGGGCTAAATTCTGAAGACTCTCCGATTCTTCCAACAAGCAAGAGTAGAAACCCAACTTCAGGCCTAACTCCAAGTTAAGCGAAGTCAGTGACAAGATGTTTCTGCGGACAGCTCTGTCTATAATTTTGCTCCTAATGAGTCCAATTATCATCGCGTGCAACTTGTTAATTCTCTACACATGGTTCAGATTCAAGAGACTTCGCACGCCGTCGAACTTCCTCGTCATTTCACTGTCCTCCGCGGATCTCGGATTCGGGCTCGTGCTCCCAGCCGCTGTTGCAGTGGATCTGACACTACAACGTGCAGGACACGTTAACGTGTACAGTGATAACAGTGAACGGAGTGGTGCGGTGAATGATGATCTAATTACAGGCACGGCCGAAACATTAATCAGGAACGTTACGAGCCTAGCCTCGCCCACGACTTCTCCGGTTGCAGGTCTCGAGTGGACAATTACCGCAGCCACGGCCACAAGCAGCAGCTCGACGGCTAATAATGTCATTAATTTTGAGCCCGAAGGAGCAGCAAGTGGAACAGGCCAGCATGGGAGTTTTATGAATGCGGACAGCGAGTGCAACGACACATTGTGTATGACTCATTTCATTATCCTCCTAATATTCTGCTCAGCGGCCATTCTGTCCATGACGGCAATTGCATTAGATCGACTGATGTCCGTCGCTCAACCGCTCCGCTACAACCACTTCGTCACAATGTCGCACGTGCAAAGATTCGTGTTGTGTTATTGGATTTACTCTGTCCTTCTCTGTAGCTGCGTGCCAATTTTAGCTCCGTCTTACAGATCTAATCCCGAAGCACACATTGTTCTCTTAAGTGCTTGCGTCTACGTCCCGTGCGCTGCTCTGACCACAATGAGCTACTTGTACATTTATTTGATCGCGAGGAGTCACGCGAGAGCAATCTACTCGGTGGAAATATCACTCAACAACGGGGGACTGATAGAAGCCAGCGACACTTCGGCTTCCACGTCTTCACATCCGCGCTATGGTCTGACGCTAGCTGGCATTGTGTCGGCGTTCGTACTGTGTTGGTCCCCAATTCAAGTGTATGCGTTATTTGATGTAATTGCGGGCTCGAGGATCTTGTATCAACACAGTTGGAGGCTTCTGTTGGCAGCTCCAATCGTACTGAACAGTCTACTGAATCCTTACTTGTACGCATATCGTTCTTCTGAGGTAAGGTTGTCAGTTTTGTCGGCTAAGCTCGCTAAGCTAAGCTTGATTAGTAATCGTATTCAATCGAAAATCACTCTAAGAATTTATAGAATTACATTGGAGGGCTTGATCCATTCCTTTCACTTCGGATAGCGCGAATGTAAGTTTATAGAAACTTTCATTCAAATTGGAAGGGAATAATGGAGAAAGCAGTAGGCTCAACGGAATAGCTGAATTCATTAAACTTTAAGCTTCATTTACTTCACATTATAAAGCCGTAAGAGATATCCTGAAAATCCAAAGGGAAAACATTGAACTCAAAAGAAGCAAGTGTCTCTTTCCTGTTATCATCCTCTTTTCACTCGATTCGATCAGCCGAGACTCGAGAGATTTCTCTCGTGCTGTTGCTGCGATTTATGCAAAGCGAACGCCAATATTTACTCTACACGCTTCCACTTAACTTTATATTCTATACCTTCTTTGCTCCAAAGTGGAAAACGATGACTATCAAGGTTGACGATTAAAGTAGAAGCTGAAACCTCGATGATTTGGCAAGTTACGGATAACTTTATAATTTCTGACTTTGCTAGACTATAGTTTTTGAGCTGATGTCAGCAACTCTCATACTATTTCTAATTTTGTTCTCGTTCTCTCATATCAGATTCGTATTGCCATCATCCGAACTGTGGACATCATCATCACGAAAATTACTGGCCGTCCGCCGAAAATCCCAATTTTCATACAGGAGAAAGGCGACTTCACCAGCTGTGCCTCAAACATTCGGCTGCTGGGCGTCTCACCGACTCAGACAAGTGTCCAATGCAGCGGAGAAGGAACCAATAATGCTGGTGCTAGTACATCACCGATGCTGATTCCCGAGAATAATCAAAATCATCTCAACTTGTTTATTTGTGATTATCACGTCACGCCTCTGTGATTCAAAACACGATTTTGTAAAAGATTCGACCGACAAATTCTTGCAAACAAATTGTTCTGACAAATTATTTTAACTATGCCAAACTTAAGCGGGCCAATGTAATATTTTATTTTTGCGACATTAAAATGTGCGCGTACCTGAGTACTTGTCATAAGCGGTAATATTTTGGTCATCCTAACACAGATTGTGTGTATCCATCCGTTGAAATCGAGCTAATTGCGATAGATTTGAAATCTTATGCGTACAATTAAAATTGTCATATTGAACCGGGCTGAATTTGATGTCGTTTATTGTCTTGGCGAATAAAAATTCTCGTTTATAATGTATTTCAATCTCATCTTTCCTTCGTACCAAAGTCACATATGTCATGCTTAAAGGTAAGGCTTAAAGTCATTTCTTGTGTGGCTCCTGCGCACGCCCCTTTCTATCTCACTTTCAACTCTGTTGCTTCGTATTGAGACTTCGGACTGTAATAAACGGTGTACAATAATTGTTCCATTTGTGTTGTCAACTGTGTAGTTAATTATCAACATACACAACAACGTTGTTGGAAACTGACAATTTCCTTCGAGAAGGTTGTACCCATTGGTTCTGGCGTTCAGTGATTTGTATCCTGTGGTTCTTGATGTCAAGAACATAGCACATGGCAATCGACACATCTAATCAGCAAATGGAGAAGTAATGTCGAAAGTTGAGCAGACTCGTTCATTAAGTTGGAACAAAGCGCATGTCAAGAGCTACTATGCAAAATACACACGCTGAGTCTCGTGTGTGAACAGACGACGAAAATTCGAACCAGCTCCCGGCCGAAACCGATACCCAAACCTTGCCATGCAGCATTTCCACAGTAAATAGCAAAGTTGGTTATTTATCAGTTGCTGGTTGAAATTGAATTTATTTGTGCTAAAGAAGACAACAAATAACTAATCAATAGCTGAGGAGTGACTGTTCCTTGATTTAAATTTACTGCATATTCAGCTTATTCAACTATGAACGCTCGCAGTTAATGACCATGGCGGCCCCGGTGCTAAGAAGTACGAGTAATGCTTGCCTGCAGTGCAAAACTGGTGCCACGTTAGGGAAGCGAAGCTGGAAATGGGCTCCTATGCAATCACAGGTGAGGACTGGACTATTGGCAATTGACTATCTGTGCAGGTGAATTTGCGCAACCTAATGAGTAGCTCGTTTGATTTTAGTGCCACAGCAAGGTGCTGTCCCTGCCTCTAAGTGCTCAAAGGGCAACGGGTATCACCGAATCACATCTAATCCCAACTAGGCATTACAGCGTGTATCCTCCAACTTATATAAAGCCTATTTATGAAGAGGAAAAGCTTCAAGAGTTGGAAAAAACTGGCGAAAAGTCGAAGTTGGCGTTTTCTCCAATTTACCCCGCACATGGGGATGAAAATGCGTCGGTCTTTCATGACCCAGCTGTTAGTAAGTTCATTAATTACATCATGTGGGAGGGTCAGAAGGAAGCAGCGCGGGCAATCGTTGAGCAGGTAAGTTGTTACTTGGTTATTTTGAGGGAGACAGTCAGTGGAGTGTATGGAGCCATTTATCCTGACCTTGATCCGCGTTTATTTGCAGACTTTTGCAACCATAAAGCGAATTCAGCTCGGAAAGTACTACAAAACCACTGATCCCAAAGAGCGCGAGAAAATAGAGCTGAATCCATGGGTAGTTTTCCACACTGCAGTCAACAATGCTGGTCCAGTTCTAGAAACAATGTCCATTAAGCGAGGTGGTGGAACGTATCAGGTGCCAGTGCCTGTGAGAGACAGACGGAAACTATTTCTGGGGATGAAATGGCTTATCGAAGCAGGAATGGACAAAGAGCCCACTATCCCAATGTACAAAAAGTTGGCCTGGGAAATTTTGGACGCGGCGAACGAAACTGTGAGTTATAATTATATTGCAATTGTATTTATTGCTCCTTTTCAAATTACAAAACCTCAAGTACAAAAGTATCACGTTATGTATCAGTCCTTCCACCATTCAATTAATAGAATTTCAAATTCTAATTTCTTATCATTTGACATTATTAGTGAAAGTGTAAAGTGGACGTCAATGACCAAACAATTCATGCTGCACTTCTTGATATTTGTGTCTCTTTTCACAGGGTCGTGTGGTTAAACGAAAACAAGACCTGCATAAAGTTTGCGAAGCAAATCGAGCCTACGCACACTACCGATGGGGATGAAACGGTCCACACTTGACATACCAAACTCTTGCTAATTTAGGATGAAATAAAAACCATCACAATTCTTGGATTTTGCCTTGACTCGATTAGTTTTTAAGGTAGTTTTCGAATTTTCGTGTCGTTTCGCGACATCCACAATGTTGCGTGCTGGCGAAAGT
Organism: Mesaphorura yosii; assembly: GCA_009869945.1. Lineage (NCBI taxonomy): Eukaryota > Metazoa > Arthropoda > Collembola > Poduromorpha > Tullbergiidae > Mesaphorura > Mesaphorura yosii. Next base: position 91,030 of record WIXG01000074.1, read on the forward strand.
TCTTCTTGTCGTTTCCAATTGACTGAATCGAACCAATAAAATCTTCATATTCGAAAGACCGCCGGTAATAATGGTTGAGCATACCAACAACTTTGTTATTACTAGACCAAGGTCAATGCCTGAATTGAAGCCTGTTGAACAGAGGAGCTGGGTCAGGTGCACAAACGAATTTGTGCTGGACCTTTCCTAGCATGGTGAACGATTTCTTCTCGATGTCGATTGCGATTAACTCCTGCCAATCAAAAATAATATTGGTTCCACTTTCGACTAACTAGTAGGGGAAGTCTTAGTTTAAAAAAATGAAGCATATTATTTACCTGGCGAAAACCAACAACTTTGCTGGGTTCTACTTCTAAAGTGACCTGGTCAGACTTGGATTTTCCCAAGAGAATGGAACATTTTCCAGATTTCCGTACTTGCAATTTTCCAATGCATCCTCCTTTCACATCACTCAGATTTTTCGCGAAAGTTTTACTCCTATCTCCAATTGTTTCAGATAGTTCAGAATCCTTCTTCTTTCTTCTGAAGGGTAAAATGTAAGGCATTTGTAAACACGCCAGAGCTCCTGCTGGGGCTGAACTTAAAAATTGTGAAAATGAATCTCCGGGTTTAGCTTTCTTGGATTTCTTTTTCAGCTCATCGGTTTTTGTAGTGAGTTTTGCGAAATCTGCAAAGGACAGTCTAGTGTCATGAAAGATATCAACGTGGCAAAAATAATCGAACTTACAATCATCCAATGGAAGTGAAACGGGTTTGAGATGATGTGGTAATGGCCCTTGACTCAACCCTTCCAGAAACGTTCCTAGCCCACCAATTGGCTCATCATCGTCGTCATCGTCATCAATGTCAAAATCCTTGTCATCTGGAGTGACTGCTTTTCTCGAACCTTTTGTGAGTACTTTCTCTAATTCTGTTGTACTAATCGAGGGTCGACCACCTCCGCCTCGACCCCGTCCTCTACCCCTGCTCGAAGAAGAGAATGTCGACGGAGTTCGCCTGGATGTCAAAGATTTGATTCCAACGCCTTCTGAGAATATTGATGCTGATTGTACCAGCTCAGGCTTTTCTCGACCTCTGGTGCCTCCTCTTCGACCATGAATTCCTAATCCTGGTGCAACTGCAGGACGTGGTCGTTTGTGTTTTAGCTCTGAAGGCCCGGGTAGAGACGGTTGAGCGAATTTTGGTGACGACTTTGGCGACTGAGTTGGAGCAACAGTAGATTCCCCGCGCTCTCGTTTTGGTGGGATGTTGGGAGCATATTGGCGGCGAGATCGTGCTACTGAACTCAAAGTTAAATCTCTCGGGCCCTAATTACATGGGACATAAACTAGTAGTAATTACGTTGATTAGTTCACAATAATAACTTTCTATACTGACTGTAATTACCTTAAATGTGGGGAGCCTCGACACAACCGTTGGAGTCGTTAGGTTAATGTGCTTCTCCGCGTTTCCTGGAGTGCCGGCCATCGTTGGTATTCCTTAATCCAAGCTTACTCACTAGCCAGACTAGCCACCATCCAGATCCAGGTACAAACACCCACTCCAATTAAATTGTCAGCTTCGGAACTTGGACTTTTCAACCATTTGTTGCTTAAGTTTTGATTTTGATTTATAGAGACTCCATACACGAGATCTAAAATGCTGCCATTTACGTTTAGGGTTTGAACTCGAGCAAGACACCCAACAATGCACCTAAATTAATAGAATCATAATTTCATGTAATTAAGCCCAGCACTAAAACTAAAGCTATATTATTAGCCAACACGCATATAGGTCAAATAATCATCATAGCTTGTTTAATTAGCGCAAGACGCATTAACCGGGCTTCATCGGCTGTGCCTCCACACAAAGTACAGTTAATAGTCACCGTGGTTAATCCGTAATGATGTACCTGTTTTAATTAGAAATCTTCAAACGATGGCGTGTTGCAACTCCTCAGACGTTTGCGTCGGTGTTGTTATCCAACAATTGGATAATTACTCGACAAGGGACACGGTTTGAAAATACACGCTAAAACTTCACACCGAGAGAAATTGATAATTCGTTAATTACTGGAATTTACTAACTGGACACGCTGTGATCACGACCGGACGAAACAACATGATGGAAGCTGCAGTCAGTGCACATGGATTTTGAAACACGAACCGAAAGCGAGACTGTCAACATTACGAAACTTCCCAAACCAAACTTGAATCGGAAAGCGTGATCGAGTTGCTGCTGGTGAACAGCGACAGATAGGAGCGAGTCTCAACCTTTAGTGAATCGAGTTTATTTGGTGAACTGCTGTGGAGCTGTCGCTTTGTTCAACTGCGTAGTTGGCTGAAAATGGTAACAAGTGGATAATTTGACCCACTGCACCTGACAATTAAATTCCAATATGATTTAAAATTAACGTATTTCTTGCCATTCTTATTTCACAGCGTTTCAGTTCCAGCCGAATGACGACGCTCTTGTTATAAAGCGAATGGACTCGCTTTTGAGTGTAAGAGTTTTGTAATTATATCGGTTCGTGTTCGCTGACAGAGCAGTATCGAATTCGAAGCAGCACACGAATTGGTGGAATTAGGATTAGTAGGGTTTCATATCAGAAAAGAAGAAAATTATAATTCAGCTTATTGCAATGTCCCATAAGATTGCCTTCGTTAACTTGTATTCTAATAATCGTTCCATTCATTCAAGACTTCATTTATGCTTCGCCGCTCCAGTTCCAATGTGCGAAAGCGAATACTCGTCAACTAAGAGCATGCATGCGGGATAGATTACTGCTCCTGCGTGAACTTTAGTCAATAATTTTGGCACAGAAACACTTTTCCGTAATGCTTTCCTCGCATTCGCTCTTCATTGCATTTCCAAGCGTGCAGAGTGCAGAGCCAAGCGGACGGAGGTTCTCTTTCTCGGTTCGGTTCCGCACTTTCCGTTTGCAAGTCGTCAGAGTTTCCTCAGCCGGGAAACAAGTCACTACACTCCGAAGTCTGTTCCCTGCTATTTTGCTCCAGTCATCTTTGTGTCAAGTTTATTGACTTGGTCGGTTAAACACGATCTCAATCTCTCCTCTCCAGTCCTTCCTACTTCCAGATTTAAGACAATCAAAATCATATTAAATTCTTCCTTCCTCGGTCCAAGCCGTGTCAGCTGCAGCCTGCCTGTACTAGTGAACTCAGTGTTGTGTGTTGGCTTGACTTGCCTCACATATTGCAATTTCTTGGAACAAAGCCCAAAATTTTCAATTTGATGTATCACGGCTACGGCATTTGTGCATTAAATCTCAACCGCAGAGCAAAGACAGACAGGAAGAGGCTCGTAAAAGTAGTGGCAGACGCCAAGGCACGTGCTTGTTAAACCTCTCTTTACGTAATGAAATTACAAAGTCAAACTACAAAAGAGCTACGACCATGAGCAAGAATCTACATTCAATTATAAAGGATCGAGAAGGTGAAGAAAGCTTGAAGACAATCTGGAATGCTGGAATGGAAACAGGCGACTGACGATAGAAGAGACAATCTTCAGTTTTATAGTTTCCTTCCAACTCAAATAAGTACAAAGTCTGAAGTTGTAATTAAATGAGTTGGAAGTCAAAGTTGAGTTCTTAGCACCGAAAAGTTGATGCCACGTTCGTCTTCGCAGCCGTTTCAGTTTCTAATTTCTCGTGGAACCTTCCGGCCTGAGGCTATCATTAATCTATCCAAGTACCAAGTGAAGACCTGCACTTTAGAAGTGAAGTATAATCTCCAATAGTAAAGCCAGCGTAGTAAGAAAGTGCGATTGCCGCCGGATGGTTCATAGTTATCTGTAAAATTGGAACTCGCGTGCGGTTGCAGTTGCGAGGAGCGCACGTGCGAATGATGTTGCAGGTTCCCGGTTGCCCTGAGCGGCGTAGACGTCGTGTGTGGTCTCTGCCAATTTCATTTTCATCTCCGATGTGCTCTGGAATCTGTAAGTAAGCTCTGCCGTGTATCAACCTGGAAAGTCAACTCAGAAATCAGTGAGTAGGAAGGTACGTTTATTTAGTTGCACACAATATATAAACGACACGTGAGTTTGGACCCAGTCTCCAGTTCACGTCACAGTGAGAATTCACGACATATTCGATTTGTGTACATTCTGCATATGCCTTCGGGGCTTCGCGTTAACAGAAAACAGGAACACAATTCCTGATTTCAGTCTCTTGCGGTTTCCTCTCTGATAAGGTTGACACACAATTTTTATTTGTGGTTGTGATAGTGAAGCCGAATGCTAGCGCAGGCTCTGAACTCACACCAAAAGCATGCATAAGTTAGCCATAACACGAGTCGTGCATGAAATTGCGCTTTAAATCAGTATTTGTACTTGACAGTAAAGTAAGAATTGTGTGAATCACGAAATATGGACTATTTTTAGTAAATGCAAGGACATGCCATCATAACTGCCATTATTATTTGCGAGCAGAAATGCAAGCCGCGCGTATTCCATTCGTTCTCCATCTCAAAGTCAGTGCAACTTCCTGTGAATTACATAATTACATTGCTCTTCTGGTTCTGGCAAATTCTTGCTCTGACTGTAGCCGACTTGTGTGTATACACAGCCCGAAGCGCCGTAGCCTGCCCGGTGATAATTACAGTTGCTTCATCTGCGGCCGGTAATTGGAACCTGAACCTCATGAAGTTTGCTGACCTGAAAGTTTTACTAGCTGACTAGGCAAGGCTAGCTCATACGCCAACCCATGTAGTCATGAAGTGTGTGTGCTGTTCTTCTGTTTCTATTCATTCTAACACCGTAGAACCAGTATAGACCAAAGCCAGAGGACCACTCACACTCACCTAGTTACCTGTCGACCAATTCTCTCATGTAATCAGTGCCCTGGTGAACTGAATATCTAAACATTGTCCGTGGCAGTAGTGCGTGCTCAGGCAGTAATTGATTCATTATCATTTTTATGATATAGCTAACGATAGCAGCTAAAGGGTTTCAAAGAACCGCACACACAGCACAGCACGTAGTACTTGTTAGATTTAGAGTGGACCTAGAATTACATTTTTATGTAAATTTTTTCAAGGTTAATCATCACCATTCATCCACTACTCATTGCGAAAACAACACAAAAGAATGCACGGACTTCTGAATAGTGTGTGAGTGCACATGAAACTGACTGGGCTATTTGCATGTTTCCCTAAACTTCAAGTTTCTTGTGAACTGCGAGGACCGGTTCGGTTTGCCATGCGTGCTGTGCAATTATCGTGGCTTGTGTATGCAAATAGCGAGACCATAAACATCGAATTAACCCAACACTCAGCATTGTCAACAGTCAACAACACCAATCGACCGACGGCGCACGGCACGACGGCAGACAAGACATGTGGAAGAATCAGAAGTTTACTCTGTTGATTCACTCCGCGTCCTCAACGTGCGCAATTCCGCATCAGGAACAGTGCTACCAATTCAGTCAGAGTGCCTTCAAAAGTGTCGTCAGAAATTACCAGTTTCGTGCTCCAGCCGTAACGAGGAAAGACAGCTGCAATTGCAGTACAAATACAAACACTAGAAATATGAGGCGGTTCGGGTACGCGTGCGTGTTCAAATATTACCATTGTGATCGGGCTGGCGGTGGCGGAAGTGGTGCTACGTTGCAAAAAATTAGGACTGACAGCATTCCAATGCAGGCACAACAATGGAATTTGAGTGTTCGCCATCTGGTTCATAGCACCACGATTTCACTGCAAGAAGAGAACGGAGTCAGAAGTTGTCGGAGTCACTGCTCATGGCTGGAAACACTAAACAAACAGTCTTCTTCATATTCTTCGACTACGGTAAGAAATCGCACACGGCACACGCACGGTTTGGATTATTTTCGTTCTCGGATTACGTTGACACATGTCGCATGTCGTAATCATAAACAAATTCGTCCAAGACTACCAAGACTCAAGGTTTAATAACTTCTCTCGTATCCAGTCTAGCACTGCTTGTGATTCTAGTTTCTTATGCATAAATATGCGTGAACAAATTGTTGACAGCGTTTGGTATTTTGCACTTGACAGTTGATTTTGGCGCAGTGACTCACAACCACTGCCACGGCCAGGCTCAAATATTGAGTAATGGTAAACGAATGCTGGATGTCGACAAATAAGAATTCTGGCGACTGAACTCTGAGCGACTGAAAATTACTGCAAATGAAAAATCCATCACACAACATAGGCGCGAGGTTAATGCGATTTGTGCTGAAGTGCTATGCTGATGTTGAGGCAATGACAGGTTGCCGAGCTGCATGCAATCTTACCTGACGTCTTGTTCTTCTTCCTTTCCTTACTTTCCTATCAACTTACTTCTTGATACGATTTTATTGCGAAGACGAATAAGGTATTCTTGCCCACTTAATCATGCGTGCATGATGCACGCCATACCCTGCTTTTCGCGTTGCATCCGGCTCCAGTCTCGACGACTCAAGAAAACCATAATAAATATGTTTCGATTTCTTTCCAATTCTGATAAAGTTGAGCTTATTATCCATAAATATAAGGCCGGGCTCGGTGAGAAAGGCAATTTCACAATTTTGAAAAGGTAAATATAGGTTCAGAGCATGCACGCGAGTTGCGAGTGCAAAATTTACTACATTCCGCGCTTCAATCCGCTTCGCTTGGTTCACCATTTTCAGTCTTCGCCATCGCTGACGTCAGAAATCCATTCAATCATTTTTCCTTTGTGCAGACGATTACTTCGTCGATATTACATATTTTATTGTGCTTATTCACTCGACTTCGAATTCACATTCACATTCGCCTTCCGTTTCCTTTCATCAGCAAGCGACTGGAAAATGTTGACTCCCGGAATATTTTCTCTTCGCGTTATCCACAATGCAAGGTATGCATGCCTGTTCCGTATTGTACAACGGGTGACTGAGTCATGGTTGAATTGTTGGTTTTGTCTCGTTTTGTATTCGTGTCGTTCTTTGTTTTTGCTTTTCGCAAAGGTGCAGAAGTTTTTGCACCAGACGAACAGAAGGGTTAATGCCATGTTTTGGTGTTGCTGGTTGAGTGAATGAAACAAATGGAATAAAGCACCTCAAACCCGGAACCAGACTTAGACGGCGAACGAATCCAAGAATGGAGAATGTGTATCGAGCCCAGCATATTTGATATGTTGCAGTTTAAGAACGAGCAACTTTCTTTCCGTCGTGTCTAGCCAGCCGCACCAGTGTATCGTGTGCCCGTGCCCGACTTTCTTTCATTCTCTAGTTGTAGGCTTTATTATTTTGTAGCATGTTATGTAACCGACTGCATTGCGGTAGACGTACAAAAAAGTAACAGCCACGGTAACCGTCAAGCAACGTACGCAAAATAACGTAGCAGAGAAAGGATCTAAAGAATATCCACGAGACAACTTGAAGAGTTTTTGCGTCGTGCTGCACTTTCCACACTTTCACTGGACGCTTGCGGGCCGAAGCTAAAAAGAGAAAGCATCAAGCACTAAGAGAAAAGATAGCAGCGTAGCGAGTAATTTAGCCATTGTCGTTGCCCCATATCGAGAACCCACCCACCCACAAAATGAGAATGAGATGAAAAATTTAAAGCGTCCACGTTAAATAGGTACAAGACAGCCTGCTTTGCCGACATCGCCGGGCTCACCAGCTCGTTCAAGTTTATTGCACGTGTTTAGCCCGAGTAATGGATTGGAGTAGGGAAGGCAGGCGTTAGACTTGCATTAATTTTTTAAATGAGCGATAATACACACATTGACCGGCCATGGAAAGCAAGCATCGCACGGGGAAGAGAAAGTGAGATTGTAATACCATCAAAGCCAAAGTCGACGCAGTGGGCCAGGCCACTGTAATGGAAGACCGAAATCATGAAATATGCCCTGAATGAATTCCTCCTTCACTGCGGGCAGTATTGGCGAAGATTAATAGCCACGCGATAAAACAAAATGAAATGACTCGGTAGATTCGACCAACATGGGCCATTTTCCATTTTCAACGCCCATGGCCCGCATGGCGTGGCGTGATGTTCTAATCGCAATTCGCGATTATGAAAATATAATAAATGCTCTTGCTCCTAAATTACACCTGCTTCGTGCTTCGCTGTTTGACTGCAAATTAAAGTGGGCTATCAAAAGACTGTACATGCCCTCATGATTATGAAGATTATAATGGCTGACCCGCCTTTCTCATACAAACCTACATGAGATGATTAGAGTCTTCTTATTTAGTTCTCGTTATCTATTTAATTGAAACTGCCAAAATTGAGGTGATGCCCTAAGCATTCAATGACTTTAGAAGCTTGGTTTGAATGCTGGTTTGGCTAGTGCGTGCCTGAAAAGAATTTGTGAAGCCGCGTTTCCAATTATCAAACCTCTTCGTTCAATTTCCAGCAAAGGCGTAGAACAGAGCAGAGCAGAGAAAGCGATCATTTTGTATCTTGTTGTCAGCCTACAAATACGGGCGGGCCGTATTGCCTATTCTCCTTTCTCACTCCTCAGAACAAGTGGAACATACATGTGGAAAATAGAAAGATAGCATTACGTATGTGTGTGTATGTGAGACAGCTTTTGCTTTTGACTTTCATCTCATTTTCGAGAGTGCGTAAAAGTTTCTTATGAGGATTGTTATTGTTTTTGCAAGAAATGAGCAAGGCATCACAACTCTCCTGCTTTTTGCTTTTAAAATGAAAGAAAACAGGAGTGCACTTCTGCATGGCGCTTCCTTTCAGAAAAGCTGTCTCCGTATGTTCTCTTCCTCGGATTCAGCATTTGTTTGTACGAAGGCATTTATATTAAAGTTCTTTCATTTCAAGTCACCACAGACAAAAGTTGCATCATTATTACACGATGCGAACGCGAACCCAGAACAAAACGGAAACTAATTCGTCTCGCTTGTTCCTCGGTTCAAGATTTTCTTCTTCGGTGGTTCCTCGCTGTGCTATCGACCGAGAGAAAGTACAAAGAAAGGAATCAAAACTAAAACTCGAATTATAACAACGCTTTCCAAGTACGAGCAGCGCGAGGATTCGGCATCCGCAAATATTTTTGGTGCCTTGAGATTTAATATCCTGAAGAGCCCGTCAACTTGTACGAAAAACACTGGAAATTGAAATGTTCTCCGTTTCAACTTCAACCAATTGCGAGCGCGACTTCGAACGAGAATCCGAACAAGGCGTATTTATTCAGAATATACTTGAGATGAATTTCATGCATTCCATCACAATGACATCGACATCTGCTTTCTGTTCAAAGCAATGCGTCGTGCGTCAGTCACAAAAGCTTCACACGATTTCTTCCTTAATAACGTTGTCAGCGTCATCATTTGTTTTTCTCTTCTCAAGAATTCAAGATATTTTTCGAAGTTCTAACTACTCTTTTACTTACTCTCCTTTTGGTAGAAAGTTCCTTACACGACTACATTGGATTTTCCGGCTTACCCCTGATTATATAATTTGTCACGTTCCTTAATGTCTATTGTCTTCATTTCAGGACAATTCTCAGGGCACTGAGTAGCTTCGGCACAATTTCACACTCTAATGCACTCACTGCCTTTGATTAATCCCAGTAAATGTCTCCTTTGAAGAGATTAATATTTAATTTCCGAGACTGGGAGTAATTCCATTACTTGAATCCTATGCCGTGCACCGCGCGGCTTCTGAGTAATTTTCACAAACGGAAGGATACAGATTTATTCCAGCTCTGTACTCCTTTGCACTCTCGTGAAATTGGACTCAGGCTGTTCAGTTCAGGCGGCTTCGTTTTGTCATGTCGTTGTAAGGAATTTCGATTTGTGTATTTCATTTTTACGCGCTTCAGCAACAATGAACAAAGATCTTCTGACTTATTACGGGTCTGTTCGCTCTCCAAGTCGAATGCGGTGCCTTCTCGGATTGTCTGCAATTCTCACGCCTGACCTTATTGGCGATCAATATCTTCTCCATCAGCCCTTTTGCCTCAGCTTTGCGATCTTGATTTCTCAATAACAATGAAAAATGCATAAGTCAGGTCAGAATTCGAGAATTCGTTACGATTCGTGATCATAAAATACTTTCACGTTATGATTTATGGTTTCCTTCATGCTCGTTCGCGAACTGGCGAAATGTGCTGGATCGTATTTTGTATATCGTATTCCGTCTCTGGAGAATTGCAATCGTATTTCCGTCTGCAGATGTATTTTTGAAACTGCACGCTGACAACTGCAGATGGTCGGTCACGTATATTTTATTGAAATAGCTTCATAAATTAAATGTACTGCTTACTGCTTGCATTGACCATTTGGCAGCAAAGGCAAAAACTTCATTGTGCTTGCATTCCTTGACCAGTTCGGGCGAACCTGCTTGCTCATCAATCAAGATTTGCCTTTCCAGGGCACGTCTCGCATCCCAGGCGTTTGACAGTTGGCCTCTGAAAGAGATACTAACGTGTCAGGAGCATCTATCTACTATAAAAAGGAAAGCTAGAAGATGAAAACGTATTCTTGGCCTCGGTAGCAGCGGTCGCTTGCGGAGTTGCGAGTCGCGACTGGAATCGTGGAGAGCACGCGATGTGGGAAAGAAGAGGAAAAGAACACCAAGCCAAGTGCTTGAAGTGGAAGCCGATTTGAGATTTATGGGATGCGAAATGATAATCTGGCACTTTACAACGACATTATTGTCTTTCGCAAATTGATAAATCTTCTTGATGAATTGGTTAAGCTGAGCACTGCGTCTTGCCAGTCTTGCGTATCGTCGTACTGATACTTAAGTTTTTGAGTGTAATAAATTTTAAGCAGAGCAAATATTTGTCAGGATATCAGAAATTAGTGAATTATAGGTTCACAGTTAGTTTACACATCTTGTCTTCTGACCACCAACGTGAAAGTGCGCGGGAGGTGGCGAGGTCTCAGTCAAGTCAACATTCTGCTGAGGCGGCAGTCAGAATTTTTCTTGGATATGGACTTGGACGTGTTTCAAATGTCTTTATTCCAGTTCGAGTCTCGGACCTCTGAAACTAATGTCCATTTTTTGTCTTTGTTTCCACCACTGCAGGCTCACCTCCTGACCTCGACGAGGAATTACAGCAGCAGCAAGACCACGTGGGACGTCGAGCTTGACACGGGAAGCAGTGGAAAAACTTCTGACCATCCGCTGTCGCCGAAGAAAGGAGAAGGTAAGGCCTGTCCGCATCAAGACAATAGACAGCAAACTTACGAGGCCGTGCCAAGTGAAAACCGAAAGCAAAGTTTCTTCATAATGCAGCAAGACACGACGCTGCAAACTATAAATAATTCAGTACCTTTCATCGTCGCAGAATGCAGGAGGCCAGACTTCATTTTAAGATGATAGCAATCTTTACTGTCGACTCTCTCCAAAATAACAAAACAGAGCTTTCCAAACAACTTGCAAACTCCACTTTAAGAAAATTCATGCCAGGCAGGGAATTGTGAACTGAAAATTGTATGCGTTTGGGCAATAACGGCCACGCCATAAAATAAACTATGCGTCGAGTTTGCCTATGAGAGTTTTAATTTATCCAGCGTACAATCGTTGCAGCTTTGGGACCTGATTTTAGACTCTTAAATTCTTTCTCTTTTTCCTGCATCCTGCAGCATTGTGCTGCTGGAGAAAGAAAGTATTATAATGGGAAGGAACCTCCTCCTTCTACTTCCTCTACTTCTTGCACGGCTAGAAAAGCAATTCTTTGGCATCGGGTTTGGAATTTGGAATCTTTGGCAAGCTGCCAGCCAGCAAGCCGTTTATTGTGTCGTATTTAATTCTTTATCGCATTGAATTAAATGTAAGTACAGTTTCAAGGTAGTATATTTCGCAATTGTTCTGCCTCTAATTTGATGCAAAGCATATGCGTATGACGTGGCTTTTGGTTGTGGCCAGAAACAATTTTTAAATTGCTTTTGGCGTAATAATCTAGGATAGATTGAATTTGCTCTTCCTTAACGACCACTGCAATGCAGCATTCGTGGATTGTCTCACCAGCTTCAGCTTCAGAACCATAAGATCTGAAGGCCCTGGCTGGAATGAAGGCTGCTTAAACTCAAGTGTTTCATGCTTGTGAATGAAACTCCAGAACAAAACGGCCATTGATTTCTCCATTTTAATTGAGTTCTTTTGAAATGTGGGATGATTGAATTTCCGAATTTGTTTGAGCCACAGTGTGTAAAATGGCAAGGCGCACTCCGGGCTTGTTGTAAATGAAAGATTTATTGATGGCACAGAATTCGGTATTCGACTGCATTTATTACTATTTGTAAAACAAAAGAGTGCTGCAGCTCCGACGTTTATTACGATTCCGTGAAATATGTCCTTATTCCATATTCACAGTGCATGCCATTCCAGGGAAATGCTAGCCGCTTTCGATGCAATGCGAAGCACTGCACGTTTGATGGACGAATGCGATTGGCGATTAGTACACCCACGTGTGCGTGCCTTGCCTCGTGCAATTACCAGCCCAAATGGGAAAGTATTTTACTAAACCAATTTCGAGTTTATTGCCCCAAAGCAGAAGTACTTTGTTAACAGTTTGGTATTTTTGCAGTTTATGATTCTCGGTTTCAGGATGCGTGCCTGCGTGCACACTGAAAATAGAAGGCTGAGTGCTGCGCTGCCGTTTCCTGAATGAATGGCAATAAACGTACATTGTTTTATTCAAACATCATTATTTCATCGTATACATGCACGTCCTCAAGAAATCATCAAGATAGTACGGTTTAGATATAATTAATAGATGCGAGACGGGCATCGGGGAAACGCGGCATTCGCTTCCTTAAGCATTGACAATGTCCTGGATGTCCAGCTAATGAACGAAGAATGAAGATTAAAGCCTACGATGCACGATTTTATTCGATACTAATCTAATAATTATCCTGGGAAACGACTAAATAAGAAACTACGCGCTGGAAATTCGTGCTAATCTTTCTTGTTATTAGAATCAATATAATCAAGATTTAAAGTATTAAACTAGGCTAGCTGTTAATGTGATCGATACAACTCGTGAAACTAATAGAAAGAAAGAAGTAAAAGTAAAAGTTGAACACGAACAGAAGAAGATAACACGCAACTTGCTCATTTTGGAAGTTTGACTAAAATGCGCGACACGGACGCGAAAAGCGAAATCACTCTTCTGTTAAAACCCTACATTTGACTATGCTTTCTAGTTCTACTTTCAACTACAACTTAAATAACAACTTGCCTTCGTTGGTTTTTAAAATGTCGTTTAAAACCAAGCTCCTTCTGCAGCCTCGGAAAATTTCTTGCTGCTCACCGCGCTGTTTTCATTCTCATCGCCGTCGTGGTCGCCGTGGCCATTGGTCACTATCGTCGTTTCAGCGGAGACAGGTGGTTTGATGCAATTATTATTGCCATCACCCTTCTTTCCACGAGCGGCAGTTGCAATCGCAGTGGTATCTTCTGCTCCGCCAGTGCCATCCCCATGTTTATTGATCCAGCCCTCCGTTCTGCTGCTTTGTTCAGAAGTTCCAAGAGATGAGCTCACGGAAGCGTTGCTTTCACAGCCTTCCGGTGAGTTCCTTCCTTCTGCGATAATTGAGCCCATCATCGTGCCAATGGGGGAATTACTTTTAGTTGGTGAATTTGGTTGGGATTTTGGTTCGACGGAAATTATGCGCGGAATGTCTTCATCGTCGGGATGTCTGCTCAGTCGACTGGATGGCGACTCGAACTCCATGAACCTGAACGATGCGAAATCAATACCGCTCCCGTTTCTGGTTGCGTGATTATTCTGCCTGTTTCTCTCGGGCGTGCTGGATTTTGGTGAAGTCTTATCGTCCTGATTTGGCCGTGCGGTGAAGATTATGTCACTTGGCGGTGCAACTGCAAAGTCGACTTCATCTTGAGGATTTGTTTCTAATTTTACTGGAGGCAGGATCAAGTTTCGGTTCTGAATAGTCTTTGCAACAATTTCACCGCCAAAGTAGGTCGTTGTTGTGCCACACGAACGGATTTTGTTGAGAACATCTGGTGAAATCATTCTTGGTTCCTCGTCGTCCCCAACAATCGTTCCTAGGCTGCTGCCCACCGACAGAAGCGAGTCTTGTTCTCGATAATAATGGATGTCCCTCCGCTGATTGAAGGTGGGGAACGAGTCTGTTCTCTTCCCAATCTCAAAAGCTCGTTTTTGAGGTTGCCTATTAGTGTTATCTCTTTTCATTTCAGTCGTACTCTCCACGGGTTTTCTCCCATTGCCGTTGACCAAATTCTTGTGCACTCCGTTGCGAAGTGCTTCCACCTTCTTCGCTTTGTTCTCCAGTTCATTTGCTTTCGGCGGGCTGACTGTGGCTGGCAGTGGTGGCAAATGTCCATTTAGCAGTATTGGTTTGCCATACCGTGAGTGTTTGATGGAGTCATCCCGCATACTTTCTGATCTAAGAATTTTGCTTGTCGGATTGGATTTCACACTGGAAAGACTCTTCTTGGCTGAACTCTCAATTGAATTAGTGTACGCGCTGGCTTTGTGATGCAGTGGCGTGATAATGACAGCTGGTGGGTCGGAAGATGAGGCTTTCTTGTGGAGTAACTTCTCAAATACATTGCGAACATTCTTGACCGTGTCTGGTGCGGGTAGTTCCTCGGCCAAGATGCATGGGCGGCTCTTGTGCACGTCTTCGTTCGACGATGACTCGTCAGCGTCATAGTTGTCTCTTTTGTGCAGTCCACCGCCGACACTTTTGGATCTTCTCAGGGAGGAGTGCCGGGTGGAGGAGTCGGGCGTCAGGCGGTTGGATTGCGAAACCTTCACGCGGTCCATATCTTGAAGTCTGAGAAAATAGAAAACATAAATCCTTAAACTGTAGTTTGATTTTCAGGCGAAAAATAGATACATTTATCGGCGCGGGCGTTCCCAAGCATTAAAGACATATGATTCACAATTCTTTGCTATTCTTGTGTAGCACATACAGTAAGCAGCTCACTGGTGACGACGGGGGTTTAGTCGAGTCTGGTACATCAAAAGCCGAACCTTATCAGTTAGCAATAATAATACATGAGTACTACCCGGATTTAAGATTCCTGCAGAATCCCCAGCCGCAGTACTACAGATTTTATATACCCGCTTTTATATGCAGCGCCAGCAGCACAGTATGGACGAGAATGAGACTTACGCCTTGGAGACTGTGTGTCGTGTAGGAATTAATTAAATATGGTTGGTTGTCTTTACCGCACCCGTTGCACTTGTTTCACTAAACTCAGAAGTAGTTTTGTAGTTTAATATTGATGAAATCTTGTTTCTGTGTATCTTCACTTGTCAAGATCAAAGCATGTCAGTATAACTACTGTGTAACACATGGTGGAAATATCACTCAACTCGTATAAATCTCTTGGAGTTAATGAAACGTTCTAGGAATTCTGGGCTTCGACTGTCGACTCCACCAGAGTTGGAATGTGAAGGCAGGAGTTTGGTGCATGTAGAGGAAATTCCTGAAATGCTTTCATTAACGGCAAGGCCTTGCCAATTCCCGACTACGGGCTTCGCTTCATTGACGTGACGGTAATCGGCTAATTCGAAATTAATACAGTGCAGTACCACAAACACAAGCGATACGAAACAATTCCGGCCGGCGTCACAATTGCAATGAATGGATTATTTGAGCTTATTGCTTGTTCAAGCGATTGGCGATTAGAGAACGTTTCATAGCTTCACTGTTTGCCTTTCGCAGAAATTCCTCTTATTATTCGTTGGCACACTTTAAATGATAAATTCCTGAGTGCTGGTACTGAATTACAATTACTGCTGAATGGGACAAGATTAGATAAGACGACTTGCGCCTGGCCTACCTTGCTGAAACTGACCGAGTGCAGAGGGCTCAACTCAGCTTCAGTGAATGAGAAGTTCTTGATCAAATATTTCATTTCCAAGCAGTAAGCAGCCAGTCAACCGTCGAACAAGAAATTCCTTAATAATGGACTCGCCTATATTAACTAATTATTATGCCTCCAGTTTATGCTTGTATTTGTAACGTACAAGAAAGGCAAGAATGATATGAGCAATGTTCGTGGCTGTTTGCTTTACACGCAAGAAACCAGCCGATTTGGTTTATAACTGCTTTGTCGCATGCAAAATGGCTATTAAAGTGTTTATGAATCATCTTAATGTCGTATTGATAAAACGTGTTATCGAGTCAAGGCTTTCTTACACATAAAAGCGAGCGAATGCATATTTGAAATTTCTATTTCTTTTCCACTTTGAAGTGGAAGCGGCTCATCGGTTAAGCGACTGATTTGGAAGCTTTGCACTTGTATTTACAGTTTACAGCTCAAGGCTTCAGAAATTTCAAATTTCCTATTTTATGGATTCCAATGGTATGATGATATGAATAATGCGCGTATGACTTGGAATTCTGGAAAACTAATATCACAGAAAGTAAATATGCATGGGGCATGAAACAGCGAGATGTGAGATGATTTGCCCTTCAGAGGAAGGACGACGCAATTTCCTACGATTTCTTATGAACTTCCGTCAAGAGCAAACATTTAACAAATGCAAAGGCACAGAAATTCGCTTTCAATAATTTCAAATTCTGAATTCTCCACACAGTAATGCGGTTCTCGAGCATTCACGGTTGGAGCACCGAATTAATGACAAATTATCCCACTTCTTGGTGCGTTAACTCCACCGAGAACTTTCCCCTTCAAATTGGCGTTCCGGAACAAATCCAATCAACTGCCTCGATAATTTCCATCAAAAAGTTTCCTTGCAGTGCTTTAGTACTCAATGCTCTAAGTTCAGGGTACGAGCGCAAACTTCTAAGACCAATTCATTATTTTCCAATTTCTCCCTTCATAATTAGGATCCCAAATACTGAAGTAAAGTTCACACTAGGCTACAGCCAATGGAAATTATGGATCACAAACTTTTGCACAAACCTGGAACGCTGTTTTTGAAAAAGATCAGGCGAATCCTCGATGATGATGTTATCATTGACTAGGAGATCCACAAAATCATACTTTTCCATTTGGTTGAGTTGAAGTTGGGAGTACGCCGAGCGGATGAGGGGGCTGCTGCCCGTAGTGCTGCGACAGGATGATGTTGACAGGTTCAGATCGCTTCCACTCCGATCCTCCACGCTCAGTAATGATGTTTTGCTCGTCGACAGAAGCTGTGGACACGTTTTCTTCAGAACCGGCGACGGGCCTGACGACGGTGACGCTTTCTTCCATGTAGAAAACGGAGACGACGAAGAAATAGTGCTCTCAGGTTCTGAACCAGTGTTCAGGTTGTTGCACGAGTTCTCGAACAAAGCTCTCACGCGCTTTACATCTGGCATTGGCGTGGGCGAATGCGAATCTGAATCAGTGCTGCTGGATTTCTGCTGCATGATTTCTTGCTTGCCATTGGCGTAAGACGAAGCAGATAATGAGGATGCTGGAGAAACGGATGAATTCAAATTGGGCCTTTCATAATTGATGCTGATGCTGCTCTTGGTTGCCGTCGTTGTCGCAGAGCTTGCATTTGGAGAGAAACTCGAGTCCCTTTGCTTGTCACTTGAACCATTCAAATTAATGCCACTGCTGCTGGAAAGTAAAAGGAAAACATACACAAACGTGAACGAAAGTTTGCAGAGCACGATGAGGGCGAGCACAAAACTTGAAAGTCAGGTTTCAGAACGAATTCTCTGGAGAGATTCCTCTTTACGAGCAGAGTACAAGCGTGTACGAATGCCTGGCTTGGGCACAGAAGAAAGTTTCTCAAACTACACGGGAACAAGAATGAAGTAGGTGCAGAATGTGTGTCTGTGCTGCGAAATGCGAAAGAAACTACTTGCTCGAAGATATTGTCGTGTTGTACTGAAGCTCAAGTCATTTTTTCATTTTTGCAAGGCTCGGTTATGGGGCAAAGTGCCGTCAGTGTCGCTGCCGTGAGCTGCTTTACATAAGAAAAGATAGGTTCGTGCTCTGTGTGTGTGATATTATTGTGCCAACAATCAAATTACTTTTCTCACAGTTCTCATGCAGTGAGAAAGAGACGACTCATGACTGCACTGCACTCGAACCACAGAATAAATTACGTTTGGCTTGGTTATTACACTACTACTGGATAACTGCTCTGCTCTGCACCGCTACGAAACCAAAGCAAAACTCATGCCATACCCCTTGCAAGGTATACAGACTGTTAATTAGGTTGTTAAGGTTAATTACCACGGCCTGTAATTTAATTTCCCATAAAGTGCAATGCGAGCAGTCATTATAAGCAGAAGTAGAAGCAATTGCAGCAGGGCAAGCAAGAGCAAGCAAGAGCAGAGAGAGTGACGACGAGCTGAGAAAGAGCGAAATGATATAGGTAAATGTAAATTAATAAATATTCTTCAGAAACCTGAGGCTACGCGTCGTCGTCGTCGAGATCGTTGAGTTCACGTCATCGAAAGTGTCAATAGCTGCGTAAGTCTCGTCAGTCAGGAGCAGAGAGGCTGAGCCGCCGCCGCAAGGGTCATGGTCAAAGAAGGCCGCGTCAGCCGCCGTGAAACTCGCAGCACGATCTCGAAATATGTCGTCCGTGTCTCCTTCAGGGCTTGGCATGCTTGCAGGAGTCGAAATTGGGTTAATTGGAGGAGGCGGAGGACAGTATACTGAAGAAGGGCCCGTGCTAAAAGCCACAGGCACGTAATCGCGATCATGATCGCCATCCTCCTCGTCATCGACCAGCCAATTTGCCTCGACTATTTGTCTTCTTGAAACTCGGCTCCGTCTTCCATTTGCGCACGCGTTTCTAAAATTGTAATTATGGCTATGATGGCAATTCACGTAAAGCTTCGGGCAAGGCGCGCGGTTCGCGTTTGAGCAATGGCAACGAGATTCATTTTCAAGTTTAGCATTTGCATTCCAACCAGCGAACCAGAATTCTCTCACTCGCTCATTCATTCTCGACATCACACTGCACTGCATCGCAATAATTTTGCAATTATAAAGCTTAGTGTGAACATCATAACTTTCCTTTCTGGTTGCAGCTCGACTGTGCCACTCCGCAGTACGTTGTAATTAACTCATATTCTTTCTGACTGACTTTGTAATTACTGCTGCTGCTGTGTGGTGAGATTCATGAGCAGCGAAATCAGAATCAGTTCAAGATCTTTGTCGTGCGAATTTGTATATGCGTACCCATAATTTACATTTAATCAACATATACTCGTACTAAAAGCTTTCTACGTGTGTACCTACCTTGAATCGATGTCTCCGAACCCTGCATTTGCACCACTTTTTGACATCAACGAGTCACCTGAGAACTCGTCCCATTCAATGTAACAGGCGTCCATATCACTGCAAAGCAAAATAAATGTAAAGAATACAAGCAAGAAGATAAAAATGGTGATAAAAACAAACGCGAGCGTTTTGCATTGTTGCAACACAATTTCAATGAAACATGAATGCATTAAGTATTCAGTAGTGTTTTCGTATTTATGAGGTTTTCCGCAAAACGGGACCCATAAAATAAAAATAGAAATAAAATGATCAGGCAATTAGATTCTTTTCTACTATGCTGCTCTGCGGTAATTCAAATCGAGAAAATAAATGCTGCAATGCCGTATCGCATTGCATTGATATTACTACTATTACAAAGTAGAAGTGCAACAGCATAACAATCAAACCTGTAATAAGTAATACGGTCCGCTTTTTTCTATTTTTATGATGCTAGCTATAAACGACGTACGACAATGAAAAGAGACGAGCGGATGAAAGATGCACGAGACTTGTGGCCGTGGCGGACGACGATTGCAAACGATAAACCAGAAACATATTTTTTACATTTTATTCTACTCTCCCGCTAGCGAATATGATTGTTTTCTTAATGACCCTCGCGTTACGTACCGGCCATTTCAGTGCATACATCTCTTAAGGATTATATTCTCTTGCCTCGCATCTCCGTATCTCGTGTTTTGGAGACACAATTTGTTTAATTGAGCCGTATGCCGTTCTTGCCCTTGTCTTCTACTATTCTGTACGTAGTCTTTTGATACTTTGTACTGTATGACAAAATGATAAATCTTCTTCCTGCGCCAAAGCGAAATGGAATGAATGTCGGTTGACATCGGGTGACAAATGAAGACAAGACAAGCTGCGAGCATGCAGCAACAGAAAGACAGTCAACAAGCAAGCAAGATGGAATAGACAAAAGAAACACTTACAAACACTTATACACGCATCACGCATACGCGCACGCAAGCATTTAGTGGCTGGATTTGTTTGTTCAGATTTGTTCTCCATTTGTAGAATCAGCTTGTGGTGAAAGTCTACACTCGTATCAACTCAATTTCCAACAAAATGCTTAACCGCAGTGCCGCCCGCATGCGGAGAAGGAAGGAAAGCTGAATGATTGAATTACTTCTGGAACACCAACATCTTTGTTATGCTTTTACATATTCTCTTTATCCAACAGGCTTTGCAATTCATTAATGTTTACTTTCGGTAATCCGAAACCTCTCAACAAATCATACTTCTAAGCCTGGATTTGGATTTCTTCTCACACAGGAATCGCTCGAGTGCGTAGCCATAAGTGTTTGAGAGCGTCTTATCTTTGCCTCGTGTTCTGGATCTTTATGATCCTTGAATCCGAAACTTTTTCGTTGCGCTCATGACTCGTGAGACTCATGGTGATGGCCCTGAGTCAGTTGTGTTTAAGCGAAATGATAAATGCCCTTTGAAGTCAATCTTTTATTGTAGACGGGCAGACCACTTTCACCGCCCACATGCGACTTTCACCGTTCGGTACGCGAATTTTGGTAATAACTGCTTTGGATTCATGAGCACGATGTCCGAAACAAATGCTGCTCAAGTTTTTGACTTTTCTGACCGCAATATAATAATTTCTTGCTGGTGATGGTGTCCGGAAGTGCCGAACTAAGTTTGCAAAGAACGTTGTGTGAGTCGCAGTCGCAGTCACACGCAAATGACAATATGCCAGGCAGACCCATAAACGACTTTTGATATCCAATAAAGAAAACTTTTGTCGGTCCACTTTCACTCTCTCACATTCCTGCCTTTACGCGAATCGCGATCGACATTAATCCATTCGTGTGCGTGATGTAATGGTCATTACCGCTGTGTAGTGTTAAGAGCAGACTTTTTGCTGGACAGGATTTCGAACTGCACTGTGAGTACGCTTTTACTTATTACTTTAACCGCACGAGAGTCAAAATAATCTGACCTCTTTCACCACCGCCAGAACATGGTCGACGTGGTCATTGTCCGTTTCCGATCGATACGAGACTTTTAAAGGTGAGCCGTTCGTGACATAATGCTGTTGTATTTTACATGACATAAAACACAGGACGGGAGAGGGCACAGGCAAGTCGCAGGCACAGACAGAGAAACAGTCCAACAGTCCCACCGATACGGTTACGGTTAGATAACAAGAAAATAATAAAAATCATGAGGCAAGTAAAGATTACGGAATGGGAACATTCTGTTCTGGGATCTGGCCCTAACTCGAAAATGTTACGACTGTGCCGTGTTCCGTGCTTTGGCTTTCACTGGCTTTGGAAACGGACACGAACTTGTCCACGCTCTCTCTCCTGGTTGAAGTTTGTGGTGGGATTATTGAAGCTTTCGCTCAAGTTTTGTTTCGCCTCTCGAATAATGTATGGACTTTTATCTCACGTCTTCACGTGCTGGTGATGTTCTCCTCTTTCACTGCATACGCGAGGAAGGAAAAATCGTCTCATTATTGATTCCATTGCCAAATTGGATTAACTGAACGTTTGCGCTTCGTTTTTGTCAAATCTATGTTATTTCTCAAGCACCTAGTCTTCGACTATGAAACTGCCGAATAATTAACATAAATCCACTTTAAAAGTCAGGTGGTGCTTGCGCTTGTTTTGGGGAGTGTTTTGGGCAATTCAAAGAACGAAGGAATGAAATCGAGAATATTGGGTTGGAAAATGCTGCTCTGGGACTCTCAGCGTTGGCGTTCCGTATAATATTGCAATTTCCCGTACGCCTGGAAGATTGCGCCTGGCCTGAGACTCTGAAGCCTGAGTGTGACTTGAACTGCCTACGAATGCGATTGAATGATTTTTGTGCTGAGCCACTACCAGAAAATTTATCTCCAAGAACACATGTGGTTCTCATTCTCATGTAATTTCCAAACTCGAACAACAGACAACACGAGAATTAACGTGTTTCGTTTACCCGGCGTTCTCGCACGGTCTTTGAAATTACGAGCCCATTGAGGGCTGGAAGCAATAAAATCCGACCAAGTTGAATCGCGATAAAACAGAAATTAACTTCGTACCTGGCCTGTAGAAATCCGTTCAAGCTTTTGAAGCCGCGTGGATCAGCAAAAGCAGCGAGAGAATGATGGCCAGTCGCAGTCGCTGGCGCTGTCAGTTCACAAGGACCACTTCTTCGTCGGTTATGAGTGCTCTCCAAACTATTACTGCTGCGGCCACTCGGCGTCGACGTCAACAATGAAGAGAAATTGAGATGAGTGCTGCTGCGGCTCTCCGTGCAATAATCTTCTTGCGTTGAGAACTCTTCTTGAATTGAGGACCTTCTACCAACAGCACTCGCAGTGCCATGCAAGGCGAATGAATCCAATGAATTCTGCGTGCGCAACAATAACTCTTTTAAACTGCGTATTAACATTCCGCAGCATTTGAGTGAAGATTGGCTAATTGCTTTGACGCTGTTGAAGAGATCATTTGAGCAACGTACTCTTATGGAATAATTAGTGCTTAGTGCTTAGCTCTAAGTAAGTATTTTTATGCCCACAAAAGCATTGAGCAGGATTTGAAAGACTTCTTGTCACGAATCCGACTGTCATCTGCACGCTAATTACGGTTGGGCATGAACAGGGCAGAATGAATACAAAGGACAAATGAAATTATCTTGGCCCAGGAACCGTCGTAATTGCCGTGCATAGCGTAAGGTTCTTTGCTTTCGCGAATTGCGAATTGCAGCATAGATTTCTTCATGAACATCATCCGTTTGCTTTGCATTTCACAATTTCAATCATGCGGACGATAATAGCGGCAATTAAGTTGCTAATTCATTCGTTTGTTCTGCCCGCCGTCAATTACCCTTTGCCATTGTATTGCGCAATAGCAGAGGAAACAAAAGTCGAGTTCATTTAAAGTCAAATGCACAAATCGGAATCACAAAATTATATTAAGAAACTAACCAATGCAGAGCCGAGCTCAGAATCTTCTTCGAAAATTACTTCGAGTGAATAGCCTCTTCGAAGACGACCTCGCCCCATCCCATTTCAACACTTCCCGTGTTTTGTTACCACCGCTGTAGACTTAAACTAATTAGCATCACGCTTTATGACCCAAGCAACGTTCATGCAGTCCGCGTAAAGCAAGGCATCACCGCGGCTGGGAAACCTGAAAAGTAAAAGCAAGAAAATCCAAAATGACAGTTAAATTCGGCAAGGCTTTGACTCGACATGCGCATGCGCCATAAACAGGAAATAAAATTGAAATTAGCAGAAAGCTCAAGACAATAAACCTGGACTATAATTAACTCGCCCCAAAATAGCAATATCAAGCATCTCAGTCATTCAGAGCGAGTGGGAGCGAAAGTTGCCAATTACCAAATTATCACATGTAAAAGTTATGACTTGACGGTTTTACAACTGCATAAACATAGTCGTAAACTCGAAAATGAAACCATGTTTCGCGAATAATTATAACACGCAATAGTTATAATTTGCAGCAGCGAGAGACCATCGCACTGATTCCTGATTCAAACGGGACTGTAATTTATCTTTCAATTATATTCTTTCTGCTGCATGCCATCCGTATACTTGTTATTAATATTTCTCGTATCGTAGTCGCTATCGCTGTCGCCAAATCTTCTTAACTTTCCTTAATACTCGTAAACGTCGACTAGCCTGCTTGCCTCCCTGGCGCACTATTGCAGCTGTAGCCTAAGCCAATTCACTTCTTGCTTCTCTGTAATTAGTGCCACTCTTATTTTCATTTTGCATCCACAATCGCAGCGGCAAATCGCATTGTGGAAGTAGAGCTCTTTACTTGTGTGTAAACTGGATCGTTGTAGCGCTGTACTTTGATTAATTATTTGTGTAGCATAGAATTAGTCTTTGTAATTGTTTTGCTGCTGCATGCTTATGACTTTATATTATTATCATTTCAGATTCGGCTTCTGACAGTGAAAGTGACTCGGAGTTTGAAACAATCGCGAATAGGAGGACGAAACACAAGGACGACGGTAATACGCAACACGCGCGTACTCTCCAATTTTGGGTTACACTCACTACGATTTGCGATTGCAGCACTCTTACGAGTTATGACTGCTCGAGCCCCAAATTAGTTTAACGATGCTTTGCCATTCCGTTTGTGATTTGTGTCTTGCTTGAATGCAAAACACGTCGTGGGTTCGTGCGTTTTACTCGTGCACATGTTAAATACGAATATATGACAACCTTTCAGAATGACGACCAAAACTTCAAGCGCTTGAAACTTCTGTGACTTTTCGTAGGCCATCTTGTGTATTTGGTGGACCTGCCAGGAATTCATGCGGAAAATTGTACTATTGTTCCACGAGCCGCATTTCACATTTTCCTTGGTCAGTCTCTCTCTGCACAAATCGATTGCATTGCAGCTTGGTCTCAATTTCAGGTTTCAGACAAAAAGTATGTCAGGAACGAAGAAGTGAGAAGATATTTGCCATTCGAATTCCACGTCGGTTAGCTCTCTTTTCAAGGTGTTTACATTTTCAATTTTGTGAATTAATTCTGCTTTCCACTGAAAGACAGTCCAGTCCAGCAGTCCAGAATGTCGGCTCGGGACGAATTTAATCCTATGAAAAGTTTCCGGTCCAGCACAAATTCAGGATCAAGAAAATGGAATTCACTTGGCCAAAGTACACAAAAGTCTAGCTGCTTTGAATGAGAATTCAGAATTTAGTTCAGTGAGTACAAGAGTTCTTAGGAAGAAGGTGGCACCGGCGCTAGCGCTGAGAAATAAAGACGCTACAATTAAAGCTGTAATAATTAGAAATCAGCCAAGTGAACTAAATTAAGCTTTTCTTTGAAATGAACAAATGAACGTTTTCATTTTCAATGAAATTATGACGGCGCTCAGTCTTTGTACAAATTGCACTCTTATAGCTAAGATTTTGTTTAACAGTTGGTACCGTCGCACGGCAAGCAAGGGGCTTGAATGATTGTGTAGCGAGCTTTGGGCTAGGTGGTGTGGTGGTTGTGTTCACTGAAGGATGACGACACATTAATTTCGTTATTTGTTTTGCGTGCAAAGTAAAACTGTTCTTACTACATTGCAGAAACAAGCGAAAAATGTAAACCAAGAAAAACTCATAAAACCATCACAATAATTCACGTAACCAACCCACATTCCCAAAATGGAATGGATGCGCTCAGTTTGATGAGCTAAAGCGTGAGCTCGTAGCAGAGCAAAAAAAGAAAGTAAAACGTAGAGTAAATCAAAACCATAAACAAAATTACGTGGACGATTCGATTTCAATTTCGGCCTTCCATCTCGTCTGGAAACCGAATTATTAAATTCAGTCAAACCTGAAGTGAGTTGAGTTTATGATCGCGAACGACGAATTAACTCAATAGAATGAGATCAAATCACGGAGAGGGCAAGACGTCAAGACGCGATGCGACGCGTCGTCACATTCACTGATTTCAAAATGACAGTGACACTGAGGCCAATAAATTGGCCAGACGTTAATGAATGACATTTTGTCTTATTCTATTAATTGTCTAAGCCGAGTAGCATTGTTAAATTTTGGGTGCGTGCTAGTTTCTTGGTTTGGTTGAGTTTCGCAATGACAGGCATGAACCATAACAAACCCAAACATTTGCTCTGCGCGTCACGCTCTAATAATTTGTGCAGCCCAACATCACAGCAAAAACAAAAACGCGAAAAGGCAAAAAGCAAATGTAAGCAACCGCGCTTAATTCAATAAAAGCACAAGAATGGCCGGCCGAGTCAGCAATTTGGCTGATATGCGAATCTTTCCCACGCACACTTCCTTGCTTTGCCTTGTGTCTCGTCGTGTGTATTGCACCGGTTTTGGCCTAGCCAGGCTTAACATTCTCCTCGTTAGAATACGCGGAAAATATTTTCTCCGGCAATGTGCATGCAATTACAATGAAATTAGTCGACCGGAGAATTAAGGCTAAACTCTTCACTCTTGTCATCGAATTCTGCGTTCTGCTTCTGCCTATTTGCACAGAATAGAAATTGAATGTCTTTGTGCTTGAGATTTGTGTGAGATGAGCTTCGATAAATGATAAAATTAATCATAATGCACAGAAATGAGAGGAAAGAAAACAAATCATGACATTTAAAAATTACTCGCAGCAGCCATTCGACGCTCGCCTTAAAATGAAAACGAATGGATTAAACTCACGCAGTCATGCGCTATGGGAATTTGCGATCAGCCTTGACTTGACTGGCTTGAGTCTCGGTGCAGTGAAATTGTACTTCGAGTTTCGCATTCCGTATTTGATATGCACAATGATTGCGATTGTGAAACTAATACTTTGCACTTTACATTTTGCATTGCTGCACAGTGCAGTGACATGAGAAAAATTACTCTATTCGATCACAATTCACAAATCAACATGGATCATGAACTTGCACAATGAAAGTGCAGTGCGGGGTGGATAAAGGAAAGCCATGTCATTGTGGAATGTTGTATCAATTGGCAATGGCAATACTTTGTACGCGTGAGAGGATATGTCTTGTGCCATGCCATGCCTCACCTTCGGACTATTAATAAAACTATTTCTTGACACTGGCACTTGAAAACAGCAGGAGACCGTATGGAATTTATCTGCATGAAGTTTTGAAGTCGTCCTTCCTGATATGAGCTCACAATTTATGAATGCGACCCTACGTTGTAAACGTGTACCTATGATGTTTACTCGAGTATGAAAGTCAATTCTAGCCAAATCTTAATCGTCATGATGTAAATGTAAAGGATGTCAATTACGTGTAAATAAATATGAATTGGGCAGGAAAGCAGGAGGCAAGTAAATACTAGGCGCACTCGGTAAGCCTTGCATTATTGAGCAAGAATGACATTCATTTTTATTTGCCATTAAAATCGTGCCTAATGCTGTAGAATCGCACGACTTCCTCAATCGAATTGAAGTTTAACCATTAAAATTGTGCGTAGAACCTCCCATAACCATTTTGCCAGACTAAAACCAATCTAGTTTTAAGTGCATCCTCTTTCGTTTTCGCGTGCTGGTACTCATTCTCATTGGATTTGATGGAGAAGGCAGGGCGGAAAGTCCAAGGCGCCGAATTCAGGTGCTTGGAGAAAAAGGAAATTGCTCGAGCACTTTCTGATTGCACTTCCATTATCTCAAACGTAGTAAGCAGAAATTGAATAAAATTTTAGAACCCATTTAGAAAGAATTCCAGGAAAATATGAAATGGACAGCGACAGCTCCAAAACACTTGTGTAATTTTCGGAAAGGGTTTTATTTATGCCACGCATTCGAAGAAAAATAAAAAGTCGCTGTCTGTAGTTTTTTAAAGTGACATCAGCCGATGCTTCTTTGAATGCGACCGACGGGCTGTTTGCCTATTTCTTGTGCATGATTATTTAATACGTCAGAGCCAAAATGTCAACCAGTCAAGTAGCCGTTTTGTCTACCGTGTCTTTTCGCCTTTTCGGCTGTCTTTCCCAACCGTACACGACTAGCTCTTGTTTTTATGCTTTATTCTATTAGCTTAGAGACCACAATACAATATGCAAAGTGTAATGCTATTGCTGTTGCTCCACTTGGACTTGAGTATACCTGCCACATTACTGCATTTAAGTATGTTTTCCGTTTTAGTCGTTTGTCATTCTTCCGGCCGCTCAGCCGTACGTGAATCGATGATTTTGTCGTCCCTTTCCTGCGAATCGCGCACCTGAACTCCTGAACAGCGTGACAGACAGGTAAAAATACCATGCACAGTGAACAATAGAATTCATGACTCAAGAGGTCAATGACTAAAGCTCGTCACTCGCCTGACTTTGACAACAACGCATTCGTTCACCGTGCAATCGCCAATCGCAGATTATGTAATTCCTGTTGGATGTTAGCAATCTCGGCGGGCTCAGTGTCCGAATCTTATCTGAAATGGTAGTCGAAGTGGAGAAATAGAGATAAGTGAGTGCGTGAAATGCAAATACAAAATAACTGTCAGCGTAAATAACGCATGAAATTAATTTAATCTCTCATTCAAATCTACACGACAATTCAATTCCCGTCTGTCTGAAGGCAGTCTCGAATGCAGAGGGGTTGAAAAGTGATAAAAACAATTGCACAGTTAAACGATCAGGAAAAGAACGAATATTAATCTCCTCGTATCGTCTTGACTTGACTTGTTTTGTCGTGTAATTCTTGCACGCACTACACAGTAGTTCTTTGAATTAATTTAACGACGACGTAAATGATGATAAAGATCGCAAGCCAAGCCAAGTCAAGTCAGTCAAGATACGAAATACGAGACAAGTAAAAACAATGCGAATTATGAGTGACGCAATATTGAAGACTAATCTCAAGTCGGGTCGGTTTAATAGCATGAGGCATTGCATCATAAATCTCTAATCACTCCTGCACTGCTGCGCTGCAATTCGTGCACTCCGCTCCACCGATTTTTATTGGCTTTAAAACCTTCTAAACAATTCGCTAATAATAGAATTTGTACTCCGCATTACAACATGCAAAATGAACTTTTCGTGTTTCAAACACAGCAGCAGCAGCGGCTCGACTTGACTTCGACTCCGTGGACCACATTTCCGGGAAACTCATTCATATGAGATAGACACTTTGGGATTTTATCACTTTGTCTTCATCACAGCATTATGATCGTATATCGTGTTTCGTAGCGTGCAGTGTGTTGCGAGTTTGCAATCTGTGACTGAGAACACGAACTCCAAATGCTATTCCGTTCTGGCTTATTTGTTATTATAACTCTTTAAAATTACATTAAATTTTGGGTACCACAACACAACAGCTGGGTTGAAGCTGCCGCTGAAGCACGTTTCCGGTTATCCTTTATCCTTTGAACGAATACTTTGTATTTATTTTTTGTGCATCGTCTTCCTGCTGCTCTTCCCATGACTTCCTATTCCTACTTCCAGTTTTACTGAATTCTCTTACTCGGTCCGCGCAAGAACTGAACGTGGATCTTTCTATAAAAAATACCCGTGACGGTGACTTGATAATGTAAAATTGATTGAGGAGCATGGGAAAAAGACAAAAAGCTTAACAAAATGGGGCATTAAATGTGAGCTCGGCATGTATACGGCACACGGCACACCCGTGGATGGTTACCCATCATCATGTGAATTGTGAACTATTTTTTCGTACTCTTGGCCTAGTAAGAATTAATAACCCTCTTCTGTAAGAAAAAGGCACATTTCCGGCAATTTCATACTTCGTACGAGAGGGACAGTAAAACGATTCTGAAGAAATATGCTCCTTCCGTTCGTGTGAAGATTTCTGTTGCTAAAACGACTTGCGTCTCACAAAATGCGATGTCTTTGCATGCGAACGTGATTTACGATAACAATTGGAACCGCGACGAGTTGAAAAAGTTTAACAGAGGTTTACTTACTTTTGTCTCAATTTGACTCGGGATGTCCAAAGTCCAAAACGCACAAAATGTCGCGTCGCGTCTCGTTTCGTGTCAATGTTGAACAATTCGCACTGAAGCCAATTCACTAGAATTTGAATAAATTGTCTCACCAACAGAAGAAGTACAAAGTTCGACTGTTTCAGTTTGTGATTCTGTAAGAACTGAACTCAATGTTACAACTTTTCAACTTTTCGTCTCATGCACGGCACAACACACAGTCGAATCTCGAATGTGAGCCGGTTGAGGCCCACAATAATCAAGGCAATAATGTAAGGCTTGTGTTGTTGAGCCGATGGGTGAAATTCAATGGAAACCACCTGCAACCAAAAGCAGGAGCAACAATAGCGATAATACGGGCTTAGCAGTGAGTGAGTGAGTGAGCACGAAAAGTAAAGCATTGTTGCCTGTTGCATTATTAGATTCAAGTTTAAAAGAATTTATTTTGATACCTTGCAATTGAAGTGAGAAGGCAAACCTTTTGTGGACTCGCCACACCAACTTCATTTAGTTCTGTTTCTGGTTGCACGAACTTCTGAGCAGGCAAGGCAAGCGTATTAGGCTAGGACATCATTCCAAAATGATTACCTGCATGAGAACCTTCCATTTGGGGAACGGGAACAGATTGTAATTGTAAAATGCAGTTAGGCCTTGGCAAGGCAAGGCAAGAAGACAAAAATGGTTTTGGTTGAACTTGAATTCAATATCCAAGTCAGGCCGGACCTTTCCAGGAAGGATTGAGAGCCTGAATCCATTCTTGGATCCCCGAAATCATGAAGTGAAATGAAGTGATGTGTTTATTCTGTCGGCCGTAATCATAATCTGACATTTCAGTGGGCGTGCTTGAATTCCTGGTCTAATGACGAATTTGAGTTTCTGAAAAAAGATCAGAAAAATTCTTCGTACCATTTCTTTGTGGAAGTATTTTCCCAAGTAATGCCAATTTACGCTAGACTCTCAGACAGGGCAAAGTAAAGTGAGGACAGGTTAATCTGATTTTCGATTGAAAGGTTGCTTAGTCAGACTCAGGCTGAGATTGGAGACAGTCTCCATCTTGAGTAATTTGGAGTATGGAATGCAATAATCTCGTGTGACTCGTGTCAAGCCAAAGAAACTGAGACGCAGTTTTAATGTCTGCGACTGATGAGTGCAGGTGAGGCTGTGCTGTCGTAATGCCAGCTTATGACGATTACAAGGTTTCAAGGCTGCATAGTTTTTACTTTACTCTACAATATAAAAATGCGAAAAGAAGGCAGGGCGTACAGGAGTTTTTCGTCTTAATCCGTGCCGGCAGTTCATAAATCACATTCAGACAATTGAGTCATATTTCTGGTATGAAATTCGCCACTTTTTGTGTAATCTTTTGGTTCATTTTCTTCGTTCTGGTTCCAGTTCATTTTACAGAGGAATATCGCGCTTAGATTTCGCGTCTTTAACGTGAATTCGTGACTTCGACTCAACTCACTAAATTGTTCACAGTGCCTAATGACCAACTAACCTGAAAAGAGAAGATTGCCTCCAAGGGTGAGGAAGAGATTTATTAATAGACTAAATTATTAATAATCGCCGCTGTTTCTCTCGTTCTGCGTGAATTGTTTCCAAATCCTTCTTGATACGCCACGCACCTCACAGCTTAAGCTTAGGATCTCGAGGATGAGATTCAAGTTTGAGAAATTACCCTTTTGATATAATTTCCTCGTAATAAAACGAGTTTGGAGAGAATCTGTTTTCTCGACTGAATAAATAAGGATTATGACGAGGAGCAGTTTCCAATCCAAGCAGACTCGACGAAAGCCTGCGCACTACGATACGGGCTGAAAAGTCTCGCTTTTGTAATCATCCCGACTCCTTGTCCTCGTCCTGAAATATGCTCGCGCTGCTGCATCTGCATGAAAATCCTTCCCAAGGGAGAGCGAGTCTTACTCCATCATCATTACTTTCCGATTTTTTACATTTACATTTGAGTATTTTATAACGAGCAACTTTATTGCTATTGTTATGATATTAGCTCGGCAATGAGCAATTGGTGATGGCGACTCGCCACTTGCCGTAAGGGACGAGTTATACAAATTGCGGTTCGATGTCTTGGTCGGTCAGGGACACAAAAAACGAAAAGTGTACAACTGCGATGACGATGATGATGTGACGAGTTCTGACGTGCATGCGTAGTGCGTGCACGCTTCATTTGGCTCGAGGAAAGCGTGAATTCCAAACCCATTTGAACAAGCCAAAGAATGCAAGAAATCAGTGAAGAGTAAAAATAACAATCCAGATGCAGACGCAGTGGACAATTCACGGCGATAAAAAATGGATACAAAAGTTATAATCTAATTATCGTTGTGCACGTAAATTAATTCGATTGAATTTTGATCCAAATCAGTTGGTCATGATTTCCCAACAAAAGATTTTAATTAATGAAAGTAGCTTTACCATTTTCTTTTGATTGGACAGGGCTCAAGGCTTATTGAGTCAGGTCGCTTAAATATTCCGTTCTAATTTTCAATTATTTGCGTAGAAACGACACCTTTTTTAACATTAGGTTTGTCCGTTGGACGTTCACTCCCAATTTATCCGACTACTTAAACTCCCAGCCGTTATCTTTGATCTCTGCAGGTAGTTTAGTGAGTCGTACGCAGCTACTCGTGTTATTTTCTTGCCCTGACGCCTTGGCTTGCGTTCGGCACTAGCGTTGGCCTCGTCCATCGTCTTGACAGGTTTACGCGAGCGAGAATTGACGTAAGAAGTGCTGGGACGAATATCTGATCTTCAAAAACAAAAGGGAAGGACGGTTCACTCGGCCAGACATCTCGAGCAAATGAGTTGGGGTTCAACCATTGAAATGTACGCGTACTTAATTGAGTTTGAAAGAAACTTGCGACTGCAACTGCAACACCTCTTCTTTTGTTGGGCTGCACCTAAATTGAGATTGAAAAGGTATCTTTGTGACTGTGCTGCGTCTTGCGTTTTACTCTTCCCTTGTATTCGAGTTTTCATTTCATTATTGTTGAGTCCCCCAAAACAACGGGAATCCATTATTGACAATGTATGGCACAAGGTAAGAGATCTTCAAAGAGTTTGGGTTCAAGGCTGGTCAGCACATTAAGAATTACTGAGACAAGACTCTTACCTTTTTGCTCGGAATGATTTGGAAGACGAGTCGAACATGGATGAAAAGCTGAAGTTTACTTTCGTAAGTTTGTAGGTTGAAATACTTTCTCGAATTCGGGGATTTGAAACAAGAATCTTGGAAGCAACTTCGCACGGACTGAACTCATGTGAATCAAGTTATAAATGTGATGTTTTTCGTTTATTGCAGGAGTGAAGATTATTTACTTTCGTGGTCTTCCGCAAATCACTGTTCCATTGCCGTCACGGCGCGAAAAATGTCGGTTCATTCTGAAGCCTTTGACAAACTCAGTCGGCGACCTGATTCAAATGATTCGGACTGAAGACAAAGGAGTCGACCACATTTCGATACAATCAAAAGGTAACACTACTCCCAAATTTGATGATGGAATTCTTATTTTATTGTTTTATTACGAGTGGCAATAAAATGAATCGTTTTTGACCAGATGGTGTTCGAATTGCGTCATCAAACACGATTGAGATGTTAATGGAGCAAGACTTTTCATTGATCGTCAACGATATTTTGTACGAAGTGGTGACACCGCCGCAAGAAAAACCGTCAAAGGTAAAGTCATGCAATTTCTACAGAAGGCTGCGTCGTGCTGCGCTGCTTGCTGATTATTCTGAATGATCTCAGCCCTTTTCCTAACGAACATGGCGCCTGGAAATTTTAAGATGTAGGAAGCGTTACTGATCTCTGATACAGCATTTGCATACAGAGTACGAACAACGTCGCGTCGCTGTTCCATTTCTTGTCATTTACGATTATGTTGTCTTGCATTTTGCATTTTGCAGGAGGACTTGGAGAGATTGTCTTCTGTGCGAAATCTAGTGGGTCAATTGTACGCTGCTTTGAATGTAGATGAGCATCAGCTCCGCCTGGAACGTGAAATTCTGGCTGAAATGGAAAAATTGCAGGTCCAACTCAATCCACTTGAGGAAAAACGAGCCCAGCTCTCGCAAATCTCGAGCAAAAGAACAACGCTCCTTACTTGGGCCGGGCTCGGGCTCATGTCAGTTCAATTTGGAATATTAGCTCGCCTTACATGGTATGAATACTCATGGGATATTATGGAACCCGTGACTTACTTTGTCACTTACGGCACTGCCATGCTCTGCTATGCATATTTCGTTCTCACCAAACAAGTAAGTCCAATCTGGCGCACATGAGCCATAAATTATGCCTGCTGTAACTGGCTTGCACTAATTAATCCTTCTCTTGCATTTCAGGATTATGTTCTTCCAGAAGTTCGTGATCGCCAATACTTGATCCAGTTTCACAAGAATGCGAAGAAGGTCGGACTCGACGTAGAAAAATACAATGAACTGAGAAGCAAGATCGCAGTTCTAGAGACTAACCTGCACCGTCTGAGAGATCCGCTCTCGCTCCATCTACCACCGAGCAAATCAAGACCGTTAGACTTGACAAAGTTGGACAGCCTAGGAGGTGACGCCAGTTTTATTTACCGAGCACAACAAAAGATTCAAGAACTACTGAAAAAGACCAGAAACCCCAGTTAAGCCTAATGCAGCTTAGCTTTATTTAGATCATAGACAAATTACAATAGGTAATTAATAAACTATGAAACTGTTAACTATTATTTACTGGGGGGATTCGTTATTTGTCACTACTTCGCCACTAATCGCACTACTTGCTATTTGTACTACTTCGATTACTACTCGCGCTACTTCTTTTAACATTGATGTTATAGGAGCAAAGTAGTAGTGATTGTCACTATTCAAGAATACACTCCGGTATATCTCCAAGTCTTACTTGGTTGAAGGAAAGGTTGGCGTGAATGTAAACGGAGTGAGATAAGGAAGTAAGAGTTCACGGGCGCTCGTTATGTTTGGTGTTATTTCAAAACTTTGAGTAGCAACTAGTGCCAGCAGTGAGTAGTGAAAAATAACGAATACCGCCAGTGGCGGTGTTTAATTATGTTATTCAATAATTCATAATTCAATCTTACGAATTTATTACGAGACGCGAGCAGAAGTTGTTCCTACCAAGCGGACCCTTCTAGTCACAAATCAAATCGACTACTAACTTTAATTGACAATTGAACTTTGAAATTACTTTCGGCATAAAGCGTAATGCATACTGTTCTTTCATTTCCATGATCGGTACTTCTACCTACTAAATGGTACTAAATATTATTGCGATATTTAATTAAATGTACTCAGACTTCATTCGTTAGGGTTGACCCCTTTTATATTATGTGAAATGCTAACAAAAGACGTTTTATAATTGCCTTACCTCAAATCTATCACTGTTCTTGTGGCTAGATCGTTAATATTGGTTGAATAGTTATACTAAATTAATTCACTTCAAGACAAGGCCCTTTGTAATAATGCTGTGTCTTGACTTTCCGAAACAATACGCTCAATTCGTTAATTAGCTTAGAAATAGTTTCGAATTCATATTTGTGGTTGTTGGTGGATGACGGAATTTATGAACTTCACAATTGCTTGCTTGCATGAATTTTGGACCTTTGTTCAATGAGAGGACGATGTGAACAAAATTGTACCTAAGCACTTGCATTAATAACTTCTGTACTTCATGTCGATCAATCCAAAATGTTTTAAATAGAAATCCGAACCTTTTGAAACAGATTTTGTTAATCGACTTACGTGATTTATTAAACTACTTGTTGAAGACTTACGGAAGCATGTATTCTTTCATTCGGCTTATTCATTTACAGGAACAGAATTAATTCGATTAAAGGGCATCTATTTACCTTTTCTATCTTGGCGGAGGTTAACGGCACAGGAAATTTGCTAAAAGACAAGTGACAAAATTTGTCAAGCAGTAGTCTCAATTACCTGGTAATTATTTTCCTGTCATTGAATTCAGGAATTTGCTGTTGAACGCGTCAAAACAAAGGGCAATAAATTCAATTCAGGATGACTATTGCTTACGATTGCGTCGTATTGACTTAATTTTGTCCACGACAAAATAATTATAAACTAGTAGTAGTTGATGAATTCATGCTTGTTGCTCCTGGGAAGGATGAGAATTCTTGGAATCTAATTATTCTCAAAGACGTACTTGAAACTTTTATGAATTACTGGATTTTGAAGGGAAGTGGCGACAAATTCATAAGAAAATTGTCTTATTTTGACAATCTCAGCCAAATTCTCACCCAACACCCAACCTTTGCATGAATATTCTTTAATTAATTTTGCAGTAAACCCCATAATTACCATAATAAACTGCTCTTGTTAAAACGAGAATGTTCAATAAAAACTTTTTACAATTGTGTGATGCGTCTTCACGTTCCAGTTCCTTCCAGAGTGTATTCTCATGCGTGAAATACGTGCTACCACTGGAAATTCCTTGGAATCTGGCTCGTGGCTTCCTTAAGCATTCTTCCGACATAATTCAGTGATTCTTCGCAGATACTCTTGCAATTTATAGTAGAAGAACACAGAAAGGGTTATATTTCACCTGCCCAGGCTAATTTTTATTAATGAACAAATTCGCACATAGTTCAAGTGGAGGTCAAGGTCCATGCACGTAAGGTGATTGATGATTCCCATAATTAGTTGCCAACTTAGTTGTAGTTAATTTCTCAAAGGATGATGCTTGTACCTGAATTGACTACGTGCCGAGTGGCGGCACTCCGAGTTCATCGAAGCAGAACTGCTTGTGAAGGATCGGAACTAAAGATAAGAGATTCGCCTTATTTCAGCCGCCACGGCTTTATTACGCAGTTGATGTTCCATGTTACAATTAAATTGCACTAGAATGGTGTGCTTGGCTGAACTTTTCTGAACTGAACTGAAATCGCAGTTTTTTGCTGCTGCAACTGACCGTACTGACCGACTCATCCATCATTTTGATGTTTTTGCTCATCAGCACTCTTTTTATTGTTGAATATTAGTCAAAGATGCCACAATTTATTAGAGCCTGAGCTAAAATACCCAAATTATTAAAAAGTGCAACCTTCTACGTGAATACAGGCTAGATTTACCAAACGTCTTTATACTTGCAAGAAGTACTCGGTGCCAATGCTGGCGATGCCAAAAAATAACCAAATATAATTTCTACCTTAAAAAATTGACCAAAACACTGCAGTGCACTGAAAAAGTGACAAAAGTGTATGATGAATACTCTACAAATTAGTCTTTGTTCTGGAGGCAGTCAACACGAACGAATTATTTAATAATGGTTCGTTATGACCTCTGAATCCAAGAGCAAGGTCTTCCTTTCTTGTATTGTTGAATGTTAAATCCTGTTTCCCCCAATTCCCAGACAATTTTCTTTTTATTGTGCCAAAAACTTACTCATCGCATTGTTACGTAATATGATTTCTGCTTACTACTTCCCAAGCACCTGCAGCCT
Organism: Mesaphorura yosii; assembly: GCA_009869945.1. Lineage (NCBI taxonomy): Eukaryota > Metazoa > Arthropoda > Collembola > Poduromorpha > Tullbergiidae > Mesaphorura > Mesaphorura yosii. The sequence continues at coordinate 128,022 of WIXG01000074.1, forward strand.
GACCGGACGCTCACCGTCATTGCCGGAGAAGGAGAAGTTATAAATAAGGAAAACTCCATGAATGTATCAGTCAGTGTAGAACTTCTATTTGGATTATAGAAATCACTGCATGTTTGATTTGGTGTTCACTTTAACCAGCAACAAACCACTTTTTCTTCGACTAGCGCCAGTGACTTCAAAATGAGGGCGTTCACTCTGTTGGCCTTAATTTTACTGGCCGCACAGATTTTCGCAGCGCCTAAAGAAAATTCGGACCCTTCTCCAGCAAATATCAGCCCAAACAAAATCATCCCGGACTCCGACGACTCCGACGAAAAAGACTCAATAGAATCTTCTGAAGATCAAGCTTCGAGTACCACAACTCAGAATCTGCAAACAGCTTCCACGTCTGATTTGGAACTATCACACTCAGATTTGGTCGAGTCAAAAGTGGCTAAAGAACCTGATCCTGCAGCCGCTACTTCGAAGGATGAGAAACTTGGCACGGCGGACACTTTTCCCATCGGATTCGCGTCTCCAAATTTGCTCCCGTACGATGCTGCATTGGTTAGCGGCTCATACGCTGGAGATTTCGGACTTGGGTCAGGCTTGGGTTTGAATGCACCTTACAACGGTAAGATTACGAAGGAATTGCCTGGAGTACACAGATTTACACAAATATTACGCAATAATGGCTCATTTATAATTTGCTAAACAGCGTTAGCGGGTCGAGGACTTTATTATGGTAGGCACGGAGGTCTGCTGGGAAATCCGTTACTTGGAGCCGGTCGTGGGGTTGGTTACGGCGGATACGGCGACCTTGCACTAGAAGAACTGGCCAGACAACGTTTGCTACTAAATAAAGAGAGGCAGTTGAGAATCCAGGAGGAAATTCATAGGTCAGGAAAGCTTCTCGACGGACCATATGGTGGCAGAAATCCATACGGTGGTGGTGGATATGGCGATGCCGAACTGGATGCGTACGGTGGATACGAAGACATTGCAATAAAAGGAACTGGAATTGACGCGTACCCCGACGTTGACGAGCTCGGGCTGAAAGGTTTGGGCCCGACGGGTGGCGCGTTTGGTCGCAGTCAGTACCCAATCAACCTAAATCCTCGCTTTAATCCATATCAAAATCTGGGTACGCTTCTTCAACGCTTTAATATCGCACTGCAAGTTGAAACAAAAAATGATGACTTGATTACGCATTTGTTTTCAGGTTTGGGTTTGAACGGATATAATCAACGTTTGGGTGGACTCGGGGGCTTGGGTGGGTTTAATCAATTCGGATCGCAGGGCCTCGAGTATCAAAATATTCTGGCACAGCAAGCACTTCTTGCGAAACGCAGGGGCGCACTTGGTCGTGGGTATCAGCCTGATCTTTTGGATCCTGCATACTCACAAAGTTACGACGCAGTCCAGCAACCGAAGCCCGTCGAAGCAGAGAAACCAAAGGGCAAAAGTCCGTACGGATTCTACAGCGGCAGTTCATAAACGCGCGGAGGCTTCGATCTGATGTATATTCTTAATTACGAGTATTAAATATGAGCCACACACGTCGCCGTCGCGGCATCGCAAACAAGTACGATCAGTTTTCAATTGTTTAGTTACTAACTGTATTCAGTTACTTGAACTTTGCTGCTCTTCAGGAGACTTGCAATAATAACGATATGCGTTTGTAATTAAGGGCATTAATTGATGGCAGTAAAATAATGAGATGTAAGCTTACGACGATTTCTCTGCTTGTGTTTTTACAAACTGCTAGTAAAGGGCAATTTTAATTGTCTGCATGTGTGTAATTGTAATCTTGTGGTCGATTCAGCTGCAATCGCACCCGGCGATTCTTTGCCTCCTTGCACCACTGTACAACTTCATTGTACTAACGGCAGTTCAATTTTATTGTCTTTTCAAACGCGATGAGTGATTCAAAAGTTAAAGTCCCAATTCGACATTCGGCAACTCGCATGAACTTTTTGACTCATTTACATTTTTCGGCAAATTCTTTTCCTGCTTTGCGATGCTGTCACGCGAGAATACAGGGGATGAAACCATGTTCATTCTTCCGAATGATTGTTGACTTGGACGCAGTCCTCGCAGTATTTGGGTGTTATTTTTCACTGGGATGTCTAGAATTCCTAAGGATTACTCATCTTCGTTGTGACTATTGTGACATTTGGCAAGATATTTCAGGATACGCAACGACCGGACCCAACAAAATGTGAAGCGAGATCGCAGGCTTCGGGCTCGACCAATTGTTTAGCAGCTGCAGACGATGAGTTTGCCTTAGTTTAAAGTGCTATACGTCGCTGCAGACTGACAGGTTGTTGGAATAGTAGATGACGGATTCATGAAACCAAACCGATCTTAACATGAAATATTATATCCCGAATATTATTTTAGCACTTGACTCCTATAAAGATAAGTTCTCCAGGTATCAAGATACAATACGGCGGTACTTAAGTAGGGCCGATGTGCAAGAATCAAGATTCATGAGATTCAACGTATTCACGCTCTACACGAGTTAAAATCAGACACCTGAATTGCAAGCATTATGGCCCGGGCGTCATGAACTGGTAACTTAAACTACCATGAACTCGTTTTTGATGGCGGCTTTCAGAAATGAGAATGTATGATTATCGTTTCACAAGTACCAGACACAAGACACAAGACGTAACTTATTTTGACAATTAGATTGCACATTGTAAAGCAGAATGGAGAACGTTTGACTTGGCTTTATCAAGCAATCTGTAGGCACGCATGATCACGATCCCATATTTGCTTTTGCGCCATGTCACTCTGTAACCTCTTGAGGAAGGAGGTTAAGCATGAACGAGAGATTAAAGTGACATTCCATCAACCTATTTCTCGAAAGTTGTAATTATGTGAAACTAAGCGCCGATATGATATCACAGCATTTCGTATGGTCCTCATTTCACGATAGCCTTGCAGTGCAGCAAATCCAATCCAATTCAGTGGTCAACAGATTTTATGTAAGTTTTACGAGTGCACTCTCCACTTTGTGCTGTACGAGTTCTCTCTTTTATGTCCAAATAACCAAATAAAATAATAAATTATAATCAAACTGAAAGCGAAAATATGATTTATGCCATAAAATGGTGTCTTTATTTGGTTGCTCGAAAAATGAAAATGGGAATTCGAATTATTATCGTATAGAATGCATTTGGTGATTGCTGACAGATTCTTGTTTCCTCTTCAGAATGACATTACATTACACCCACAATTTGGCGCTTGTGGGGCGATGCGCGACAATGAATTTCTGGAGTCATTTCCGATTTCTGTCTACGCATGGGTGATTTTGGTACGGACTCGGACAAAACAGCAAATTGGAGTTAATCAAGTGGTCATTCTCCACACAGCACAGGCACCAAATGTCATATGGGAACTTCCTTTTGCACTCGCATTTATTTGTGCCGTGCTGGCTTTTTGTAACTTTACTCAAATAATTTCGCGTCGCCCTTCCCGGCCGGGGCATTGGATCTATTCGATTCTGGAGCCTGGTCATTGCTGAAAACGTGAAACGCGATCATTACCGGCTCACCATTTTTTTACATTATTGCAATGTTCCCATCTTGAAGAAAATAGTCGTCTTCATAATGCAATACCTTAGTAAATATTTAACTTATTAACTTAACTGCTGCTAAAGGTAAGAAAGGTAAAGGCTCTTTCATCCCATCTATTACGCACTGCACGTTGTATGGACGTGGTACATCGTACATGTGAGAAACACGCGTTCGAGTTCGTTGTGAAAGAAATTGCAGCATGCACGCAGGCTGAGTTTTCTCATCTCGCTCTCTTCACTCGCCAGTTGGTCCCCACTGCAGAAGGATCATTTCCGTTTTTTACTCGCTTGGTCTACGTAACACCATCAATTTTGTAGAGACTATTAATCTAATAGCCTGGTCTGGCTTGGTGTTGCGTTTGTGTGTGTTTGGCTGCAATAATTTATTTTCTGGCAGTGCACGTAATGCTGATAATAATGTGAGACACTTTATTACATCGGTATAAAACGTACACAAAAAACAAGAGTAATGAACAGATAAAGACTCAATCATTACGCCGTCAATTAGAATTTCGTGCAGATTTTTAACAACCGAGTGCTGGGCTGGCTGGCTGGCTGCGGTTGTGCGGTGCGGTGTCTTGCTGCAGGTGAATTTGGCAGGTCGTGTTGTACGTTTTAGCCTGTACCGTCTGTGACCGCACGTGTTTTTGTTGTGAATTACACAACGAACCATCCGATTCATAAGTGTGGGACTCGTGGGGCATCATACGTGCGAATTTTCGACACTGTTGGCTGTTCTTCCCAAATGACAACACCAACTTGCGCCTAGTTTGGAGAATTACCTGCGACTACTCTCCGACACCATTTAGGTCTGCAATTGGCCAATTTCAACTTGAAATTATCAAGTCATCTACAAGAAACTTGCGCGCACTTCAACTTTGGGTGATTGTCATCAATTTTGCGACAGATCGATTGTTGGACAACAAATTAGCGCCAACACGAGCAAAGGTAAGATAATTTTAAAAGTCTCGCCTTGGTTTAAACATGAGTCTTTCCATAAATCAATTTCTCGTCTTCGTAAGATATTGAGTCAGTTGAGGGCCACAGGGCATGGCCACGCTGAGGTGTGAATTCTTGTCGGAATTCTGTCAATGTGTCATTGTGTCTCGAGTCTCTCGAGCATTGTTTCACTTTCTTTCATAGAACAGCAGAATCTGGCCCATATATCACTCAATTCTTGACATTCTCAATGCATATGCTGGTGCAATAAATATATCAGATAGTCAGCTCATCTTCTCTTTTAATGAAACTGTTCGAATCTTACCTGTCACACTCGCGAGCAAGTGCATTCGCATTGGTCATTGCGAATTTACAACTTATTTCTCTGCGCCTGCGCCTTACGAATCAATTAAGCGAATAATTTATGGGACTCGATTATCATCTTGGCGATTTCAGCCGGTCAGGCAGTCCCATTTATTGACATCGAAAGATGCTCTTCAGTTTCTTTTTCACCCCAGAGAGTTACTGACTGTATTCTTGAGTGAAGTGTGTTGCTCTACTAAAACTTTAATGAATGAATAACTTTCAAACGAGTTCAATTAACATAAAGCAATAGAAAGAAAGCCACGCACTGCACTGCAATATTTTGACTTGTAATTGCCATTTCAAATTTATTCATACGTATTTGACACTTGGTCTCCCAAGGATTATAATCAATCACTGATAATCATCGCGTAGTATTAATATGTTACAAGACTTTTAATGAATTACTTTATAGACGAGTGGAATGCGGTTCAGTCAGAGCTGAACCTGTCCTTAATCAAACCGCAGCGTTGTAATTGAAGTCGTCGATGATTTGACTTTCGGGCTGGCGATGGCAACTGACATGCCACCACCACCACTATGGATCAATGCTCTTGAGATGAGACGAGTTTCAATTCAACTTCCTGTAATCCCAATAAGCTGGTTTCTCTTTTTACACCGTATTAATTACTATCTACAATTTGATAATCCGCAACTGGCAACTGGCTCATAAGCTTGTAATCTCTTGTAATTCTACGATGTTGTCCCTTCTGGCCACAAAAGTGAGACACACTTGACATTTTCAATTGCACACACGATAAAAGATTTGACAAGTGCAACCGCGTCGGCGTATTGGGCTGCTCGACTTCACGTAGGCGTCTTCGCTTGCAGTCTTGTTGCAGATGAACTTTTCTTTTGTGTGCATGTCAGTTTGCCGCTGTTTCTGTTTCTAGTTGATCTGGCACTTGAAAAATGAACTTGTCAAGTGTGAGGTGTGCGAAATGAATTTTATGCCTGTGTAAAAGCGTGTGCATGACACAAATGCGAAAAGTAAATGAGCGAAACTCCAGAATTATGTGTAGTTGACGGATTCTTGAACATTTCCTCATTTCGTTGGCATCCAAAGTGAATAAACTTCAGTAAAATACAAAATATTGCCAACATTTTCACAAATCTATGTTTACAACTTTCGTGTTGCATTACAAGTGCTTTCCCTCCGCGAGGGACTGGCTGCTTAACGCTGAATGTGCTGGTTGGCTGGTTTAATCCATTTCATAAAGCATATTAATGTTAGAACCTTGGCTGGTGGTAATTGCAATTTTATCAAGCTAAACCAAATTTACAAGACCTTTGACTCCAACAACTTATCTAAATGACACTGTCTTAAAAGTAAAGAAATGCACAACTCAGGCGCAGACATAAGTGCAACTTCATCAAACACATATCCTAAGTCCCATTAACATTTGTGCAATAAGGAAATGGAACATCCGAGTCTTCACAATCTTCAAATACGAGTGCAGTAAAGTAGGCTTGAATTTGAAGACGCAGGGCAATTTATGTGAGCAAATGTGTTCGTTTGCTTTATGCAAATCATCTGTTTACATTTTCGTTAATCTTATTTACCAAATGATGTACGACGTGGAGCAATTTTAAGGTGCTACGTTTTAACGTAGTTCAGACGCAGGCTTAGAAAAAATTCTCACCTGAGCTCTAACAACAACGCGCGAGACGAGATTAATGGTCATGCAAAACAAGTGGTTGAATGATGTTCATCGGAACCGTGATAAGAAGAACCGAACGAGCACTTTTAAGCGTGCTTACATTTCAAGATCTAATCAAACTAATCCTAAAGATGACATTAACCTACTTTGCGCAAACGCAAACTAAGCTCGAGTCAGAGTCTTGCTTGACTTGTCTTGAGAGACACTCTTTTCGCATTAATGCGAATTGAATTTATCACTTGGGTCTTTGTCACGTCAACTTGAGCTTGAACTATATTTTCTTTAGCTTCAGGACACTCGAGGCTCGAAATAATTAAAAGTGTTATCTTTGTACCTAAGCTTGAGGTGCTGCTTTTGTCCATTGCTGCAATACTCAATTGTGAACGTAAATATTAAGGTGAGACCCGTCCATTAGTGTAATGCTTTCCTGACATGTGTAATTGTAATGTAATGAAAATGCAATCAGTGTTTACTATTTACTAATTCAATCATCAGATTACAATCGCAGTCGCAATCGCCTTCTTATAAATCCGATCCTCGCCTTCGTTCGCGTTCGTCGCGATTTCTGCTTCGTAACGGCACGTAGCCGTGCCGCGTCGTGTTGTAGCTTGGCGATTGACGTGGATATTGAAATACACGTTGGGCTTCACGCAGATCGTACGTGCGATACGTTGAGATCATGAATTTTTGCAGCAGCACAGCGACGGAGAGCGAAAGAAGCTGGCCCGGCATTGAGTAACGCAATTAATTATTATTACGAAATCTTCATTCAAAGTTCACGAAAGATCAAAAGGACAGGGCCGAGCCGGTCAAAGGAGACCTGCCTGACTTTTACATTTAATCAATGAGCCCGCGTTCGCAAATTGGCGAACACACGCGAAGCGAGTTGATCATCTGAAACGTAATAAGACAGCGTGATGGAGGAATGTGACAGTAAGTAATTGTACAGAAAATGCGATAGTAATCAGAACCATACATCACATCCACAATCTCACATTCACGTGTCACATTGCAATGCTACGAGCGAGCATAGCACTGCAAGGATCACGACCGCTAAATCCGATGGAGTTCTTTCAATACGATTCCAATTAGCTTCGTCAAAGTATCAAATAATGGAATGAAAGGTCAGCACGGCAAATTGTTCTAAGGATTAACTAAATTGGAGGTCAACTTTCTATTTTGACTCAAGACTTTCGAAATAATTAACTCGGGACGAGTGAGAAGCTTTGCATTTGCTCTGCAGGCATGTGAAATATGAGTATTTAAGTATTTAGCGCTGGAACCTGTCTTTCTGCCTCTCAGTGATTGCTTAATGACACGGAAATGCCAAATTCGAGTTCTCAGAGAACTTTACGCTTAAATTACCGTAAAACGTGAATGCGAATGTGTGCGAACCTCCCAGAGTATCGTACACGCAATAATGCGTGCAGATTGTAGTTTGCAAAACAGAATTTGAGGAATCGAAAATATTCGCTATGCTTTGCAGCGCATTCCATTTCGTATCATTTCAAACAACGAGCACCGGCCAAGAAATACATTCGCAGCAGCGTTTAAAGATTATCTCGGAATTTCTTAAGACGGTTCGAATATCTCTGAGCGTATTTTCGTCGTCAAATGATACTTTTGCATTGCGCTGTTTTTCATTGCGTGTGCTCCCGGCTGGCTGGCTGCGTGTGCGTACGAGGAAGTGATTCTGGGACTCAGATTTAGATATTTCAGTATGGCGCATGTCGAGACCATGTCGAACGTGACAGAGACGGCAACGGCGAAACGGCTGCAGTGAGTCATTTCTTCCTCCATCAAGTCTGTCAGTAATCGACAAGTGATACGAGACTCATGTCGTGTCGTACGCATGACGCGACGAACTTCCTTCCAGCCTTTAGCATGACAAAATTTGGCATTGGCACAAATTCAGGTTTCTTTTTGAGCCGTGCATTTGTTCCAGGACGCCAGCGAGCCATTGAACACGGATGAAGACACAGCAATCGAGAAAAATGTGAGTATGAGTCAATCGCATATATTTTTGTATGTCAACCGTAATTTCCAAAGTATGTTTGTACAAGCGGGGCAGGAATGCAAAAAATGTGAGCTTAGCTTGGGTACGATTCACGGTTTAAAAGAATAAGTTATTCACAGTGCACGCATTCAAAGTGACAATTCCGCGTGTACATAATGCAGGCATGTTCATTGCACATAATCTTCTCACATCATTTCAAATAATCAACAAACGCCATATATTTTTATGTTTTCATTCAATTCAGGAGCTCAGAATGAAGAGAAAGATGAGAAGGAATTAGCCAACTCTAAATTTAGCTTGAACGTAGAAGGAAGCATAACTTACTTGCCATTGCTTCTCGCTTGACAAAAGCAAAACGCAATGCACCGTGACACGTTACGTTTTTATGCTTACCCTGCACCTTGGAAGCTTTGAATCAGGTAGTTTCTGTCTTTCTTATCTCGTCTTCGGATCTCCGTTAATATTTCTCAGTTCATTACGAGCGCATTATGGCCAAAACAAATATATCATGTGCAATGCTAATTTGACGAGTTTTCTCGAGACGTCGACGTAACGTGCATCGTGTAATAAATAATCTCGTCTTATCACGTCTTCGCCTCGCTGTCACTGTACGTGCTTGTTGTCAGTGCCATGGCCATGCTGGATTCCGAGTTCCTACTTTCTGACTGCACAGTCGCGTAACCCATCACGATTCATCAGTAAAATCAGTAAAATGACGTGAACAAGTTTCCCATTGCGTCGTGTTGGGTTGCAGTTGGTAGCCAAAAACAAAGTCGTAAAGATTTTCGAGCTTGTATCGTCGTGTCGTATCTTTCTTTCTGCAGCTGAACCGGCAGGCAATGGCAATAATAATAATTCTTAAGATTTTAATTCGATTCTTTGCTGTCTGTTGCTTATGGACAAGAACAATATATCATCATTATAAATCTTAACCACATTATTTCTTTCTGTACGACGAGCCAGCACCAAACACACATTGTTATTATGTAAATTACGTGCGCATGAAACACTATCCATAAAGTCGAAGTCGTGCATAGACACAGATTATTCTAGGCCGGGAGATGCATTCAGACTCGACTATAGTTCCATTTGCATATGATTGTCTTAATTCTAGTGAACTCCAAAAACACACCGACTTGGCGTGGCGTGGACACAAGCGTGAGGTTTAAGAAAGCCACAAATCAAAAACCTTAATTTACCACGCATTGGCTTTGACTGCCAAGATTTAAAACTCTTTTCTCACCTTGAGCCTTGATTTGGCTTGGCAAATAAGTGAAATAAAATTACGCAACTGACTTCATCTTGCTTGCTGTGAACACACTTGATTCATATTCTTACATAGGATTCATTAGCATTAGTGTTACCTGGTCAAGTCAAGCCAGCAAATCTCATGCAAGATGCAAATGTGCGAACTGGTCTCAATTTTAATGTTGTTTTAACCACTTTTAATGGGAAACAAACATTTTGGTCCTCCAAACTCAAACTACTCAGACGCTGGCGTATTTCTTGCTTGTGTTTCGCATTTGCATTGCATTACTGTCATTGTATTCGTTCGTTCTTCATCAAGCCTCAGCCTCGATCGGTTCTTGTTTTGCAGTATATTAAATTAGCCCGTCAGAAACGTCCATCAACATTGCACAACACAAGTCAACAGCTCAACGTGTGAGTGTGAATTCGTTCGAGTTGCAGTCACGTCACAAGGAAGAAATGGCCAGTGACATTGATACGAGCTGTGGCGACTGGCGAGGCGAGTGGTTTTATTTTGCAATTAGTACTTGGGTAATAACTGCAGTCTGCAGTCGCGGTCGCGTAAATCTCGTTTCTGTTGTCATTCCTAATTAAACGTAGCACAAAAGGTGCAAATTGCCGAAATTGCAAATTTATTTGCTATGCAGTGTGCAGTGGTTTGGCATTGTGTATTGCTTCACTTATAAAGTCATTCAGAAGTTTAAAACTCTGGTCATTTAATAAAACGGTGCTCAAAGGTTTTGATTCAGCATTAAGTTGTGTAAAGTTTGACATGCATGAATGCATTGGGGATTGACTGAGCAAGCAAATGAAGGAGACAACACGTACTCGCCAGGCCAGTCGCAACTCACAGTCCCAAATTCATTGTTCGCGTTCGCGTTTCGCGTACCAGTTTCAATTCAAATTCACAGGACTTGCAGCAGGTGACAAAATGCAAAATGTGTAAAAATGATTTGTAACGAATTCAAATGAAGTGCACAGAAAACCTGTTGACTACATTTTGAATGGCCCTTGCGTATTAAATTTTAATTTATAGAATACTCTGCCGATGGAACAATGTAAGTAGCCTAATAGGGTAGGCATAACGCATAATCGCCAGTCGCTGAAGGCCTGAGTGCCTTTGCTGTGACGGTGACTAATGAATAATTGTTTCTTCCTATCCTGCAGCTAGCTCCTTGTTTACATCTCGCGTGCGTCTGTGCATGTGCATGCGAAGAACTGAACATATCCCGACTTGAACGTTGTTGCTCTTTAGGCATTGACAATGCAATAGCAATGCTATTGAGCATTTAGGCAGGACTGACGCAGGGCATTGACCAAAACTTAAAGAATTGACAACTGAAAAGCGAAGTAAGCAGTAAAAGCTTACGACTTCTGATTTTGTAGGGACAACGCAAAAAGAAACTTTGAAATCTCCTTCCTCTTGAAACGACAAGGTACAAGATAACATTTATTCACTTGACCGATCATTAAACTGCTAAATTATGCATCTTGTTATCGTATTTATATGGTATTGTACATTAGTCCGACTCTCGTAATCCGAAAGTAATAAAACAGAACATTCTAAAACATGTAAAACAAGAAACGCAAACGCAACGTGAATTATCCTACTGCTCGTAATTGTCGTACGCTCTTCGTGCCGTGTTCCTTTCTTTCACTTTTCCAACCACTTTAATCTTGTGTTTCACCAATCCATAAATGGAGGCGACATGCGAGCACGGTTGAGAAATAGCGAAATAAATGAAAATCATTTGTTTGTGGCGCATGAAATGACAATAATTATGGAGGCTGATGAAATTGCATGGGACGTGAGGTCCATTGCATGTACCTTCTTGAATTATGTTTCTGGGTAATAAAATTCAGCACGGAAGCAGCGTCAGTGTAATAAAAATTCTTCGAGGAAGGCACAGGCAGTGTCCGGATGGTCACGTACAGATTAGATTCTTCTTAGTGAGAGTCCTGCGATTCTGAGTATCCAAGCCCGAGATTTCTCGCCCGTAAAATTTTAATTTCTTCCGTAATTTGGAGGTACGCAATATTGTATAGATCGTAAAGTAAAGCAGCGAGAATCTTACGATACAGGACGCAGAAACCGTAATTATCCAATTACCCCGCGTCCCGCGATACAACTTTACATCTTGAGTGAGTAGAATGAGGAAATTCTTGTTAGGATTCGCGCTTAAAGTTTATCGGGTAATAAAAACCAGATGACAGAAAATCCCGACTCAGCATGACACTAGTTCGACGCAATTAGCCTTTAACGAGGAATTTAGGTAATGCGTGATTTGGAGTTATTTATGGATTTACGCTTTAAGCATAATTGTGAAAATTCGAAGGCAAGCAGAGAAGTAGCAATAAATCGTTTTGATAGAAATCATAATTCACACATTGAAAAGCAGTAATTTTACTTGCAGACACGCTAGACGTACGGCACTCAACGAGAAAATTTGACCTAAACGTTATGTTTCGTTGCTAATCCGAAATATGAAATTGTTTGAACGGAAGTGAAGTTTTTGATGTTGGGAATATATTGAAATCGTATTCAAAGAGACACTCGTCAAATATTCCGACAGTAGAACCAATTTTCTGCGCCATAATCGATAAAATGCGAGTTAATGGCCGACGTGCAGTTTCAAATTCCACAAAACCCGTTCAGCCACGTACACTTCCTATTCAGCGATTAGATAAGTTTGTATTTGCATCCATTTAATTGCGAAAATTCATCCAATCAATTTGCGTCAGTAAAACGATAATACTGAATTGATTGTGTTATCAGTTTCTTCTCTTGTCCTTTCTCTTTAATCAAAGAGGGTCGGTCGCTTGAGGCTCGACGGCCAGCGTACTGTGCGAACTTCAATTTCTGTGTTCAAGAGTGTGAATTTTCACAAACTTGTACTAATTTACATACCCGACACAAAATGAACATGAGCGCGGCTCGCAAGAAATGTTACTCAGCTCGTATTAATAAATTCATGTCCTCGCGTCATTCGCAAGTTTTTATCCCTGCAGAAAATAAAATAAAGCTGTAAAATTTTAAAATTAATTTTTTTCGCAAATGTTTGCAAGTTGACCTCAGAGTTCAGTCGTGCCAGCCCAGGTTTTTCCGCAACGACTCTTCGTGCTGTGAAATTGTGAGGAGTTTGACCCACTGAAGCCGAAACTAACAAAGTGTAAGTGTGCCTGACATCTCGACTCGACTCGGGGAAGAATTAAAAGACATTTTCAGGTCACCATACTCGCGAGGGATTCGCAAATAAAATTCTTATTTATGAAAACAATTTGTTTAATCTTAAAATTATACGCATTTTTCATTTTTCGAAAGTGTGATACAGAAAAATGGCCATAATTGGCTATCCGAAGTCAACACAAAAGTTCTTGCGCCATAAATCCCTGCAAATGCAATGCAAATGCGGTGCTTGATGTCATTCTGCGTTATCTTGACATTAATTGCCAGAGTACACATTACACAAATGCATAATTTAACGGCTCGCAGCGACAATTTACGCGGTCGGACGTTGTTTGCTAGCCAGTTAGCAATTGGCAATTTGGCCTGCCAATCTTTACCTCAGATTTATTGGACAAATACAGTTAAGGCCAAGCTCCGCCAATTTGCACTTTTTCTTGTTTGCGGATCCAAAAATAAATGCGTTGAGTCCGTCAACCTGTTGCACGTACGAATTGATTTATCTTTTCAATTACCTGAAACTAATGCTGTTTACATATCTAAGAAGTAAAGCGCCAAAGCGCAAGTGCCTACTTGAAAATTTAGCAGAACCGGTCACACCCACACGACTTCACTTTATACCGTTTAATCACCTCATTGTTGCCGGACGGAAGGCACACTTCGACTACTTGTCACATTCTGCAATTTCGCAGTCGACACGGTGCCAATTTTAATTTTTTAAGCAATGGAAAACTCTTCAATTTTACGCCTTCTTTCAATTCTAGGAAAGAATAGCATTCTTTAAATAAAAAGGTGTCATCTTTCTCGCCGTGTCATTCTCACGTCAAGTTATTCGGTAGTTTGCAGTGCGAATCTGCATACACGAACACACACATGCTACTGGTTTTAATGAATTTCCTCCTTTTCTGTTTCAGAGGGTGAACCCAAACGATTAGTACAATGAAGAGTGTGACGAGCCGCCGCCAGCTGGGTTGAGAAAGCAAGAGCCAACGAGTCAAGCGAGCAAGCAACGGAACGCAACGGGGACAAGGAAAGGAAAAGGAGATTGAAATTAGAATAGAAAATGAGTCTTATAAATAGCAGCCACAGCCAAAGACAAAAGCCAATTCATCTTACATGCTTGGATAACGACCGATGCGATGGTCAATGTGAACCGCTACCTCAAACTTCGTCGCAGTCGCACAATGTGGGTCACAGTCACACTCAGCACCAGTTTGATGGGGATGACCCGCGGAGCATTCGCACGTACTTGGTCCTCCTTCAAGACTGCCTGGCCATCAAGTTTGTGCCGTTTGCCAGCACTGGCACAGGCGCCTCATCAACCACAGCGCCATTGCCAAATCATCGCAATTCGCTTTCATTTCCTTTCAACAACAATGATCCCATAAATAATAACGGTCGGAGCAGCAGTAGGAACAGCCATTGCAACAGCTACGCGACCATCGACAGCGTCCTCAACGGGAAAAGCGGCGGTAGTTCAAGAAATGACTGCTGCAATCAACGTCAGTGTAATTACAACAATGTCAGCGGCAGCGCAGCAGACCACCAACCGCTTCATGCGTCTAAGTCAAATGGTTTGTCATCGACAGGCACAGCGGCCAGGATTATTGGGCCAAATCTGATGACGGTCAATATGATTAATGGCAACGGGACGACGACGACAACGACAAGTTCCTCATTGTTGACAGACTCATCATCCACACCGTCGTCGCCGTTAAAATCGCGTTCTGATGAAGTGGATTCCTCGCATCACGGACTCTCCCTGTACAAAGTAAGTGCACGTATCGCATTATTATCGATAATGAGCATCCAATGCGTGCAGCGTGCGTAAGTAAACACAAACACAACGACAGCCCCGAGAAACATGACTGCGACTGCAACTACTTTATTTAATCAGTCATCTCATCTGTAAACAGTAAAATTGCGGGCATGCTCAATTTCATTTCATCGCGATACACACTCCTAATGAAATTGAGAATCAATTCAATTTCTACGGAACAATGAGTTCGTAAGTAGGTGGATGAAAGTTGCGTCTTAATTTATTGACAAGTAAATGACAGCCATGAGCCAAGGCAGTGATGGCAGTTGTGGCTGTGGCATTGATGTTGGATTTGGTGAATTGGTGATTGACGAAAGAAGCCCCAGTCTGGTTTCATTTTCTAAGTACCGTCGATTTTAAAGAGGTTTCCCACTTTTGCCTGAGCTTACACGTTTTTACTTTCAGTTAAATCGAAAATCGAAATCAATACTAATGTTAATACTTTTGGATTTTACACAAGAAGCTGTTAAAGTCAGGCACCGATCGTTTAAGTTCTAATTTGGGAAATTCGTATTTCAAGGCGCCGATGCCGAACGGAGTGAGGGCGCGGCTGCAGGCTGCAGCAGAAATAGAAACGCTGAAAGTTCCTTGACACTCCAATTTTACGACATATCACATCAATCTCGTGTTGCATGTCACATCTTTTCACATTCTCGGGGAGTTTTATAGCCTATTGTATCGTTTTAATTTCTTTCACAACAAAGGATGCATGATTTCAGGAAATTTGTTGTCTTAACCTCGCAACTTACAAGATCTCGATGTCGATACGTTCGTGCTCATGTTTCTTTACACACACACGCACATGTGGCTATTAAAAGTTTGTATCACGCTCGAATGGCTCGGGCGAAATTAATCTTGTCCTTCACATAAAAATTCAAGCCTATCAGTAAAGGTCGACGCAACACAAGCGTGATGGCGTGTGAAAGTATTCATTTCACAAGGAAGACATTTGGGATTGACAAATTGCATGCGACGATCGATTTCGATTGCATTACACTGCATTCGTATTAAAGGCTAAATTAATTGCGTTATTTGTTTGTTTGAAAGGCCAACTAGCGTAACGGAGGTTAACGAATAAGAATTACACCAGATTAATTACAGGTCGTGATTCTATCACGCAAAAACTGTGCAGTCGTTTTTACGACTTTCAGTGCTTATGGCTTCCCCGGACCTTTGAAGTCATGGTAGCTTATGTGTTTTAATTGCAGAATTTTCGAGAAGCGAATCTAAAGTGTTACTGGAACGCGACTCTGTACGAAGCATTTCTGGCTTTGGAGTACAAAGGCTTCATCGTGCCATCCACACTCCTCGTATGGGCGATTCCACGCTACTTGGCGACACTGCGAACTGCTTGGTCACGTCGAATCCTGCGCAGTCCACCTGGATTCCATATTGAATTTGTGGGTGAGTGCCGTGAATCCTTTTCTAATTTTTTTTGCACTTCATTTTGTTTACAATCCACATTTAATTTGTTTTCTGCACTGCGCGTGCATGAGTGATTTTTTCCTCTTCCATCTTCCTTCTCCATAATAATAATGCAATACAATAATGCAGCGCGATGCGAATAAGATTTTCGCGTCCATGTGCACGTAATCTGTGTAGTTGTACGCAATAAAAACCAAATTACATGCTTGAATGATTTGTAAGTCTGCGTGCTTCAAGGAGGCTGAAATTAAATTGACAAATAATTGCACAGTTTATCGTAACCTTTTCTCAATGCGCTGCATAGCATTTGCATTGGATTGAGATTTCACGTAGAGAGCGGATGAAGGATGACGACTGACAGACTCGCGAGGGCGAAGAAATTCAGTGACCATACGAGGCGCCAGGATTTTGACAAATCGTTTACGACTAACGACGAGATTAGGAACCTGTTCCTGGCCCTCTTCTTTTGTTACTATAAATGGGACAAAATTGGCTTGCATTTCAAGTGATGCGAGTCCAACGAACTAGCCGGTCTCGCCAGTCAAGCCAAGCGTATTCAATACGCGTCGAATCATTAAAATGATTTGAGACGAGTGAGATCCACGCACGCGTGAATGAACAAGGCAAAAGGTTATGCAAAGATCAGATTTGATGACTGATGAGAAATTTGCTTAAGAATGGTTTTACGAGCGTGTGCATGAAATAAATCATAAAAAGGAATTTCTGTGCGAAAAAAAATTGTTTCCTGAAGCAAAAAGAGAATGAGACGGACGCAGGGTAGAATTACAATTGATTTCACTTTGTGTGCCAACGTAATTCCTTTTTATTGTTGGAAATCTGAAGAATGTGAATAGTTTATCTCCGCGTTTATGCGATGCATGCATTTTCATGTCTTTCTCGCGAATAGGCGAACAAAGGGTCAGCGTGTGCATCTTTCTCATTTGTGGGCACGGCACATTTTGCTGATAGTCCGCTGCTTTCTGGGACAGCCTGCACCGCACGTGCATTCATGCATTCACTCAATGCAATTTAAAATTTAAAAGTATCTACATACAAATGGCAATAATTTATGTAAATTCATTTATTCGAAACGATTCATTGTAAAGAGAATTCGGCCGAACTTGTCTCCTCTCGTTTATGACAATAGATTGCCCACTTTATTATCGCATCGCATTGCCAAGTTGAATTTTTATTTTCTTTGTAGGTGAAATTGAAGAGCTGCTCGCCGATCCTGTTCGACAAAGTCAATTTGCTCCTTTGTCCGACTCTTTGTGCTGGGCGATTCTGGAGATAACTTCAATGGGTAAGCATTCTGATTTCTTTCTCTTTAATCGCAAGGAGGCAAGAATCAGATGCAGGCAGAGAAGTGCAGATGATAATGAGATTTTTTCTCTTTTGGCTTGCCTATTCAACCAAATCGGTTTATTATTGCTTTTATTTTGAGTCGCTCACTTATGGGCAGACAACTTCAATCATATTTCTATTGTTGGACTCCGGACGGATGGGCCAACATGTGTTTCATGTCGTGCACAATTCAACTCGTTCATTCTGCTCTGCCACGCCATGCCAGCCCATGCAGTAGTGATTTGGGTTATCGTGCTATTAAAGACTTGTCATGTCAAAATCTAGTTCATGTTCATCGAGAGCAGAACTGTGATAGAAAATGATCACTTGTCAAACACTTCAAAACAGAAAAGGAAAAGACGATAATGGACAGGTTGAATGATTTCTACGCACACAGGCTTTGTTTTGCTTACATCGCATTGCATAGCGGAGAGAGTTTTGATCAATCAGATTCAGACTAATCTAACAAGGCACTACTGTCCACCAATTCAACACTTAAATCAGCAAGTTGAATGATGAAAGCACACGCGTAAAGCGTTTCGAGTTTCCTGAAAAGGAGTCCCAGCACGAAACGTTGAAAATAATTCCACGTGCACGAACGCCTGATTTCTTAATTTCATTTGATTGCAGGTCAAGAAGCATTTGTTGACTCAATTTCGAGCGCGCTAACCGCAGCTTTTCCCACGATGGTGCTACCGGCGAAGGAACGCATCTATGCAACGCTGGAAAAATTGATTAAGGAGC
The DNA here is from genome assembly GCA_009869945.1 of Mesaphorura yosii. Lineage (NCBI taxonomy): Eukaryota > Metazoa > Arthropoda > Collembola > Poduromorpha > Tullbergiidae > Mesaphorura > Mesaphorura yosii. The sequence goes on from WIXG01000074.1 coordinate 146,328, forward strand.
GGAAGGTGTACCAGACTTCACACGGTTACTTTGTGGTCACGCCAGACACGTTTCGGTACATGGTGTCAGCTGATCAGACGCAGCAGCCGCTGTACGCTACGCTGACTCAGCCAACGAATACTACGAACGCAATGACGATGCCGCCACTTGACGCACTTGTGAGCCCACCGATAATACAAACGCAACAGCCGCGTCGTGACCCTGGTAAGCGTAATCATTACTTTATGGGTGCATTAAATTAATCATACTACCTCTCGTAATTTTATTATGGATCGCACGTACTGTAATTACGCTGCTGCTTCTTCCTTTTCCATCTCCAATAATGGTTATGGAGTCACCTTGACTTCTTTATTTCTTGTCTACTTAACTACGTGCATAATTACTTAATTCCAATCATCTTTGCACGTAATTTCTTCATTTTCTTTCCGCAGAGCGCATAAATTCGTCTAGGAATTCGTGGGTCTCAGAAGTTAATGAAAAAAATTCGTCTTCTGTCAATAATAATGGAATTGAGCTTGAGGCTCGTGGTTCTCAACCGCTCAGGCGTCACAATTCCATGAAGATCATCAGGCAGAAGGATGCTTCACACACAACAATGGTACGAGTGCTTAACTTAAGTATATTACCGCTGTAAATGTGTAGAGCTCATGTGTACAACGTTTGCGGTGATGACGTAACTGTACTGTGCTTAATTCATAGACTGCTCCAAGTTTTATGAGAGATAAAACCAGAAGCATGTCATTCAGACTTTACAAGTCCAAATCCATACCGAACAACTTCAAGGACGAGAAAAAGCGGCTCGCAACAATGAAGAAGGTTGAGAAACTGAACAAGCAAATGGAAAACTTGCTTAAGAAGGACAGCGCTAAAATTTCTGGGAATAAAAATGAAGCTCCGCAAGAAAACACAGGTAATTGTACCATTCAAAGATCGAACTTTAATACATGGACCATCGAATCGTCCTTATATTTCCATACTAAATGCATTTAACGAATATTTCATGACAGGCAAACCATCATTCTTTCGCAAACTCTTCCGACGATCGGCAAGCAAGAAGACGGACAAGAACGTGGTCAGTAATCCGTCGAAGCCTTCCGCATCAACACAAACTCCTCGTTTGAACGAATTTGAGAATTCAGATTCAGGCAATAATTCTCCATCAACACCGCTCATCATCCCAACAATTCATTCTGCTCCTCCAAGACATTTTACACTCCCCAACGATTTATTGAGTGCTGATGACGAAGAAATCACTCCAAGCCCAACGGCATTTAGTTCTCGTTGCAATTCTCTGCCTAAGCGCCCAAGCAGTCGTCTGTCAATACTGAATGATGAGCCTCATTTGTATTCAACACCAACAAATCCCTACGGAACGAATGATGGCAACAGCGAAAGTGTAATAAACGCTGGGACGCATGCGAGAGGGTTTCAGATTGGTGGTTCGTCGAGGTGTTCCACTCTCAGCCACGGAACCAGCCTGGGTTACGGAAGTCAGGGTCCCACATCCCTCGGCTGCATGAGCAACCAGAGTTGCCAGAGTCCCAGTCCCTCGATGAGCCCAAGCGGAATCTATTCGACACTGAATCAACGGACCAGTAGCACGGAACACGAGCGCAAAGGACCATCATCAATTAGCATGTCGCAATCATCAGATACAGCCAATAACAACAATGCCAACGGTACCTCAAACAACCAGCTATTATCAAGGTCATCACGCGCGTACGGCAGCTACCGAAACTATTATGATTACTACCGAAGAAGATACCCACCTTACGGCAGTACGAGTACAAGTGCAACAATGCAAAGTCTTCGCCAGCCCGCTTCGTTTGCTTCCACCGTGCTGTCCACTGCTTCCGGCAAGAATTATTCATCCTCGTTGAGACGCGATGAGAAGCCAGCCCAAACGCCGCAGCAGCAGCAGAAAGAAGCTGCGTGTAAGACAATTACGGGAGACACGCACTCCCAGAGCAACAATGAAAATGGAATAATTTCGGCCGTCACTTCTACAACAAAGAGCAAGCCATTCATGAGTACAACTACAACAGTCACACAAAACGTAAAGTCCACGACGAACATGGAGTTGGAATTCTCACTTCCTTTGGGAAAATCATCGTTGCTGTCGACATCACAAAAAGTTCAGTCACCAGCCGTAAGAACGGTTGTCGGTTCAGGCGCTGACAAAGTGAACGTCAACATGTCTTGCGTTCAGCCTCGCACAAGAATTATCATTGGACAGCTGCATCCGACGAGCGCAAACAATGAAACTACTGAAGTGAAAACTACGATAAATCATGATGGCGCAATTGAGACGCATTTTAATTGCGGTGCTGACCCAAATCCACGCTTGGGTAGCAAAGACTCGACGGTTCAATCCGCCATAGTCGTTAATGGATCGGCGGTGGATCAGGCCCATCAGGTGAGAAATTCAGGCGTCGAAATCAAACTTCTTGACTCTTCTTCATCATCGCCAGCGTCCAAGCAAGTAGTGACATCGATAAGCAATGTAGATAGCGATTCTCCAATAATGAAAGCAGTGGTAGTTGAAGGTTCACCTCAGCAGCCAACATTTCAAATGCCAATGAATGGGGAGAAGACCGCCGAGAAGAAATTCGGCGGTCGAGCAACTGAAGCCTTCAATTCGGCCAGTCTTTGCAAGGACGTATTAGAGATGATCGCTCCCAAAAGTACAGAGTACAGGTGCTACAACAATGGAGTTGTCAAAATATCAGACTTCGCGAAGAGCGTGGAGACAGATTTCATGTAAACGCAAATGCGTGTCATATGCGTCTTTGCACCGAGCTTCGTACTTTGCCTTGGAGTTGCGTTAAGCCTTCTAGCTTTAATTACAATGTTCAAATGATTTAATTACAAGTGTGTGTGCCAATAATCCAATGTAGCACTTAAACTGTCGCCCGACCTTTCGTATTATGTTAGAATTAGTATAATTTCATGGCCATAAATGTAAACCTTACTATTGTAATGAGTTAATAATCGTCGTTACCCTTCCACTTAGTTTTAAATGACTGCGCATTTCTTCTCTTAATCAGTTCACACAATCGTTTAGTTCAATTTCTTCAATAAAAATATCTGTCATTCTATGCTGTGCAATGAATTACAAGCAATAAAATGCAATACATTTTCTTCTACATGTTATAATTTCTAGTTGACATAAACTGAACCAATTCCGAATAACAATGTTTGCATTATTTTAAGTTTTGATGGCCAAAACGTCAAAATTTTGCGGAAGAACCCTTCATCATGCGAGATTTGGCCGGTCATTCATTACAGTTCATGTCCACAGCATAATAAATTAGTTGCAGAGCCAAATTCCGGATCTGCACTGTGAAATAATTCATGCAGAAATCGCATTTGTTCATTCGTGGCCACCAATCAAGTTTTTAGCCATGTCCGAGAGAAAGGAGAATTGAGTTGAATAAAAACACTCGCAAATTACGTGTTGATTTATGACGAGAGGTGGATCGAATGTAAATTGTAAATGATGACAACCAGGCTGACTGCGAATGAACGGACGGAGAAAGATGACATGATAAATATCAATGCGGGAAGACGACTTGGCACAAGTCTCAGTCTCGCATGTACAAATTAATTAATTACTGTGCAAGACAAGTTACCTCACAATCACAAGAATGTGAGCTTGGCATATCATCACATGAATTATGCATGCATGCATTCATTCATCGGGTCGGGCTTAAATTATTCTCATAATTCTTATTTTCTTAATCAAATGTCACCATAAAATCAAATGAAATGTACGCCAACTTTCAGTCCAATATTCAAGGAGAAGGAATTCTGCAGCTGCAGCTACAGCACTGAAATCTGATCCGAATGCAAGAAATCAAATTTACAAGTGGAGTCTCTTGAGGCTGGGCACAGAACACGGCCAAGACAAACTTTGCCCTGCGACTGCCATTCTCTTGTTCAGCCTGCACAGCGATTGAGACAGCTAAATTATAGACTCGAGCACGCTATCATTATAAATACAAACAATGGATTATGCATATTCAATTTGTAGCTGAGCTGGTGTGTCAGGAGTATCAATACCATGCCATGCGGTGGCGTGCCAAACTTTCAAGCTCTCATTTGTGCGTGGCGTACGCAGGTCCATTTTCTTTCAATTGCCTGCAACAAGAACAAGAACCCTGATTACACGATTATGATGATGAGAAACACAAGATAAACATCTTCAAATTACATGTTATTATTACGCCTTTGAGTTTACCGACGCAGCATGGCATGGAAAACACAGGAATACTTTATCCCAGGTAAAAGTGGACTTGAAAGCCAAGAAAAGAAGCTAAGGAAGATCTAATCAAGAAAGACGCACTGCTTTGCATGAATTTCAATTAGCTTGCACTGAATTTAATGCTGACTTTGACTGAAATGATACATAAATATGATTACGATTCTCTTTACTTTTACTTATGAGGCCAATTTGTCCATTAATTATAACAACGGTTTAAAAATATGATGCACGGCCTTTCGATCTCATTTCTCGAATCAACGAGCGAGCGGGCAAGGGCAATAAATTATGCAGCAGCTTGAGATAGTGACTGTGAGACGTGTGATAAGGAAAATGTGCATGTGATGATAGAAAGTTCAGCGAAATTTCTGATCTCGTGATTTCCTCCTCTCTAATTATTCTGCGCAATTAGTGAATATGATTTCATGCACATTTGAGTTCGATTTCGAGCTTTGTTGAGAAATGGCACGCCACATTCATACATTGGTAGATTGGAGGCGTCGCGTATCAATCCACTTGAGCAAACAACAAATCACTGGCTTGGCATTGCGAAACAATGCAACGTATAATTAGCCACTTTTCCTCATTGTAAAAGCGCACGCCTTGCCACTCGCCATTCGCAGGCAGGCCTGACATGAGTTCCTTGCATTTACAAACTAAACTTTGTAAATTGCAAAGCAAGGAGCAGCTTTCTTAATAAATAAGTGCAGAGAGTGCAAGTCTTTATTGCCTGAAAGAATGAAGGGGCTGGTCATTGCCATTATTGCTAATTATACAGCTGGCTGGCTGCTGTCTCTGAGAACTGATAAACTGAAGATGAAACCGGCGAGACGACGAGATCACACGGCCATTTAAATCTGGTTCTGGTTTGAGATACAAATCATTTGATTGATTCTGCTTCTGGTTTTGCGATCGAGAATGAGAATGAAATCAATGGGAATGGTCAATGGAAAGTGAGTCGTTAGCACTAGCAGATGGTTTACCATTGTGAACGATCCAGTTACGATTATGATTATGGGTACTATCAGATGTAGCTCCGGGTCTTCACTGCCTTAGTTCATGTATTTTAATTACTGATCTCAAACGAGTAAGTAAACAAACGCTTCTCCTTCATTGCAGAAGATTTTATCTCGAAATGAAGCTGAACAATTTGACAACATGCGTACAGTTTGATTATTTCAAAGAAATTGGGTCGCCGAGACCAAAGCAGATCAGCTCGTCTTTTTTCTAAGTGTCTGCAATGAGCAATCTGAAAGGGGACGACTGAAAACCTCCTTTTCGTTGTAAACAAAATGAATATGACACAATCTCATTTTCGCCTGATTTCATAAGCTCGGCGTTGGCGTACTTGACGTTCACTCAAATTGGGGCACCTGGAAGTTCATTGTCATCACGAGATTATGAGGAACAATTGAACTTGAACAAAAGTGTGTTACGAGTGCATGTAAAAGTCAAGAATATGCAGTAAATAATAAGAATTCGTGAGTTAATTGCGGGTTCTGCGTTGTACATTTTATGACGACTTGGACTTCAGTCTCGTGAGTCTGTCAAAGATAAAGCTCATTACTTGGAAACTATTTTAAAGAGGTGGGTGTGTTACATGCAATAATTCAGAACCAGAAAGCGGCGAAAAAACTCGAGGATATTTGAAGGCTTTTCAAGTCCCGTCGCCCACGTTCAGTTCTGGCTCGGTCAAGGTCGCCACGCATCTACGTAAGACGTTTGCCTCGAAAAATGTCCGAAGTCCGATACGTCAACGAATTATCCAGTAACCGCAATGGAACGTCTAAAATTTTTTTTAGTTGCATGTCATGCCACTTCTGTCATTGTCATTATTCAATAACCAATATTTCAAGCCTTTAATTGGCTTTGTCCTCCATCTCCATCAACGAAATTGTCATTTAGTTATGCAATGTAAGATGACAGAAGGATTTGGGTTTTCCAGAAATGTTAATTGATTAAATCAAGATGGCAGACATCCAGGATTGATGTAAGCAAAAGTTAATCGGGCCATTACTGAACTAGTAAATGACAGTCGGGTCCTTGCAGCTTGTTTGCAGTCATCACTGCGAATTAGAACTGGGATACAAACACTGTTTTCAATTGTTCCAAGCAGCTCTCCAGTCTCAATGATCGCAATGCAGTCCGATCGGAGGTTTTACGTTATTGTCTGGCTATTTTTGCAAGCCGAGTTCCAGCTTGGCGATTGTGAGACTTACATCGATTTAAGTTACTCGATTGGAAACGGGACCAATTTGTGGCCGACACACCGACGAATTCAGCGTTTTGTTGAGTCCGAGAAGGAGAATGAAGAAGGACAAAGGTAAGTTTTTCATATGTAAACTTCTTTCGAATTCGGAATACCGAGTGGTCTCGGCCTGACTGATTCTATAATTTAAGGGTCTCCACAATTTCGTACGTCATGAGCGAGCACACCAGCACTCATATGGACGGTGAGAACACGCATTCTTAGTCAAATACGACTTTGATCTACGACGAAAAGTTGTTATTTAAAACACAGCTCCTTACCACGTGTACCCTACAACGTGGAAACTGGATGAGATTCCTGCCGAGAGACTTTACAACGTTCGGGCCATCATGATTGATATTTCGAGGAAAGTATTTATGCCCGGTGGAGCCGTTCGTTCAAACTACGCCATGATGAAGGATGATGTGTTGGAGTAAGTTTCCAACCATCGATAATATCATGAATATAAACATTTCACCTGCATTTCTGTTAAAGATGGGAGTATAAGAACGGCCGCGTTCCACCGAAATCGCTCGTGCTTGTAAAAACCGGGTGGGGCAGAAAATGGAGCAACCCAAACGAATTTCTCGGGATCAAAAGTAATGGAACCTTGAGTTTTCCTGGAATCGGAATCTCTGCGTCCAAGTTCTTGGTTAACGAACGGCTAATTTATGGATTGGGGATTGATACCGTATCGCTGGACATCGGAATGTCGACAGTAAGTAATCTTAACAGCACTGTGCTGATTCATATGTCATACATTCCACTTTTACCTGGCAGACATTTCCAACACATGCATTCTGTGGGTCCAAGAATGTCTACTTAATTGGTAAGACCATAAGTAAAATTCGTTTTTCGCATTCCCGAAAAGTTTCGTCTAATTTCGAATTTCGTGTATACAGAAAATGTAGCGAACCTTGACCAACTCCCTCCGAAAGGATTCAACGCATTTGTGTTTCCAATTCGCTTGGATAGAAGCACCGGATCGCCCATCCGTTTGTTCGCAGTTTTACCTTGAACAAGATAAATTAAGCCATCGCATCAGTGGACGAAACGAAATTGATGGATCGTTCATACCTGTCCCAGATGTTGACATGCTAATGTCTCGAAGATTTCAGTCAAAGTGGCTTTTCTACGAATTAATGTAGTCAATCAGTAGAATTCAATCAGGTAGCATGAAATATGTCAATATTATATACTCTGTCAGGTCGGTCAGAGTCAGACAAGGCCGGAATAAAAACAGTCAAGTTTCGATTGACTCAAAAGCACGCGCAGACGCAGACGTGGTGACTCTAATTGATTGCTTGTATTTACTTTGTTTTCCATCGAACTTACTGGCAGACAGGTTTGGCTGACGATCGTTTCAATTTTGTCTCCAGTTCATAACCGCCTGCATTTGTTGCATTATTGCATTCAGCTTTTACTCTCCATAATAATCGTGAACAGTTAAAAATCATTCGAATCAGTGTCATAATGCTGACAATTAAACTCTGCATCTTATTCCATTGTATTAGCCTGACCCTAGGAGCGCTTTACATTGATCTCAGCCACCCAATCAACAATGACACCGTGTACGAGGAGGGCCAAACCAAATACGAGCGTCTGGTGGACACTGAGGGCTACGTAGACGGAGTCTGGTAAACTCATTTACAACTTAGCTTAAGTTTTAACTCCTATCCTAATTAGGAACCCATGTGTACCAGGTTCGCCACGTACTCAATGAAGTTCTCGGAGGACACCGGCACTCACGTCGATGCACCCCATCATGTGTTTAAGACCGGGCTCAAACTCGACCAAATTCCTGTGGAGAATTTCATGGCTGCGCCAGGCATTAAAATTGACGTCGTGGACAAAGTGGCAACACTCCCGAAAGTTAATTCGAATTACGCCCTGACCAAAAAAGATTTGATAGAGTAATTACTTGTATAAATTGAGTGCCTTGCAATTGCAATCTTCTCCACTCCTGATTCTAGGTTTCTTGTTTCAGGTGGGAACGGAAGCATGGAGTTATTTCGCAACGATCTATAGTTTTTGTCCATACTGGATGGGATGAAAAGTGGGGAGACTCCAGCAGCTACTTGGGAAGACCAGGGGGGAAGGGACGCATGAGTTTTCCAGGCGAGTTTTAACCGGACCCGTATCTCACGTATTCACCTGCCCTCTGCGTTGATCGTCATTACCTTCAATTTGTTGAAATAGGATTGGACTCATCTGCAGCAAAATTCTTAGCGGCAGACAGGAACGTGATTGGAGTTGGAATTGATACCATTTCTGTGGATCCGGGATACAGCACGGTAAACAGCGAGCGTAATTTTGTTTCATGATGACTAGCTAATAATTCATGCATCTCTGCACCTGCTGGACTATTTTGTGTTTCAGATCTTTCCTGTCCATTCAATCTTTGCTGTAAGAGGTGAGTCATTAGATTAAAGAAAACATAAATGTGTCAATCCACCCCTATTGCATCGTCTCATCTTGACCCTCGCCTATTTCGCTCTTGTGTCTTACAGGCATTTATACAATCGAAAATGTCGCCAATTTGCATCTTGTACCGGAGAGGAATTTCTCTGTTTGGGTCATGCCCATGAAAATTGAGGAAGCTTCTGGAGCTCCTGTTCGCGTTATTGCTGCTGTACCGTAATGCATTGCCTCCCTACAGCTACGTCTATTATTCACTGATAACATTGTAGTATAGCCGTTGTACGGGTACGATTGTTAGACGTTGAGTTGAAATAAAAGAGTATCGTTTAGAGTTGAGACGCAATTTCCATACTGCACTATGAAAGGTTGAAAGTAATTAAATAGAAGGGTCGCGCTAATTCAACATTACAACCAGTATGAAAGGACAGCACTTGGTCGGTCGATCTATTGGTAAACAGGAAGACAGTAAGTCCTGCATTGGTCTCTGTTGGAGCAGATTTGCTCTGTATCTGAGCAGATCATAAACTGAAAATTTAAAAGTCTGGGTTTTGAGCTACAAGTTTAGCAACGTCAGTTCCTATTAACATGGACAACTTCTTTGCTGAAGGAGAACAAACCAGCAAACGTATCAGGCTAAATCAAAGCGAAATCCTCGCGTACGGAACACGTAAACCAACTGGGAGCCCAGTTATCTCGAAATCAAAGCACCGGGATCGAGGCCGAGGTTCTTCGAGTGATTCGGCGTACAATTTTCAGTCAGCACAAATGCTAATGGTATACATCTTGAACAACAGGAACTCGTTTGTCATTGTTGACCTTGGAGGTTTATCCTGATTTGTGTGTTTGATTTCAGATCCTGCAAGAGCTTTCGCAGCAAACCAACTCGATCGCGAATGAAATCATGAAAATGAAGACCTGGAATCAGCCGCCAAATTCTTTTCAAGGAGCTGCGCCTGGAAACGACTTTCTGTACTTGATTTGGCAGGAACTGGCGTATATTCGACGAGATTTGGACATCTTGAGCCATAATTTCACGAGGTCAGCTGGGATAGAAGAAATTAGATAAAAAGTAGTACCAAATGCAAAATGTTGGAAAATTGTTTCGTATTTTATTTCAGTCTACATCTGCATGGACGTGAAGCACGCCTTCATCCGGCGCCAGAAGAATTGCTGCGCAGGGCGACAAGATCCATTGAGCAGCTTGAACGCAAGTTGGCTTCCATGCCCGGAGCCTCACTGCCTTTAACTCATTACTCATCCAGCTATCACAAGGCTACCCAGAATTATGACCATGCAAAGCAGCACCATTCTAAACCTGAACCTAATTACTATCAATCGACATCGTCAGCGTTCACGGAGTATCGAACTCCGCTCCCATTCACAAGCTGCACACCCGTGTTCAACTTCGACTCGTACTACAAAGCGCCGAACGTCCAACTTCTGAAACATCCCTTCAAAGATGTCAAAATCTCAGGCTACACTCCAGACCCGTCCTTGTAAGTTATGCAACACACACTTGTAGCATGGCACCAAAAACTAAAGGAATTAAATTAATTTCCAGCTCAACGAGAACACCTCGCGTTTTCGGGAAACGAAAAGGGCTCGAGACGGGCATCGACGACTCGCTTGCTTGTTATCGTGCTGAAATGAATGCGAGAGCGATCAGAAAGCAAAAGAAAAATCATGGCCCTTCGCCGATGGAAATTGAGTAACAACATCGCACATCTAACATCTTTTAGGAAGCACAAGATTGTTGGTGAGAAACTCATGCAACAAGACAAGAAAGGAAGAATCGCGACCACCGCTCACTGAATGATAAAAGCTCACTCTAGCCCGTAGTTAAGAAACCAAGCAGACTTTTGCCGCATAAACTAAACTTGAAGCTGACAAATGCATTCTGAATGTATACAGAGAAATTCCACTTGTTATTTGTTGTTGAATAAAAATAACCTTCACTTATCTGTATTTTTCCACGAAAGTAAAATGTGAATTTGTGAGTGCATGAAATTATTTGCAAACTTCACAATTTAGCAATGACGTGAACGGGAGTGGAGTGCCATTTAGATTTTAGATTAGGCGGCGTGAAATTAAAAGTGCATGAGGAGTTTGGAAACAGGCTTTGATATGCAAGAGATTTGGCTATACGTGGGCAGAAACTTAAACCAACATCTTAAGATTTTCCACTGATCAACTAATTAATCAAGTGAGTAATGCACGTGAGCTAATGAACATCGTAATTGCTAAAACTGAAACCGTTTTTATTGTGTAGTTTTACCCAGAAGCTAATTCGAAGTGCACCGAGACCTTTTGTCTTCAAGCCTAATTTATGGTGGTTCACAGCAAAGATTCAATGACGCTGACGGTCAAACAATGCGAAGGCTTCGAGCAATTGGCAAATAAGCTATACTTTGAATTTTGGTGATAGCCTCGGCCATACAACTGTCCAATCAGCTGATGAGAAGATAGACGAGGACTAGGAGATAGAAGATCATTCAGGATTGTTAAATGCCAACGAGTATCGACTGCCAACTACTTGCCTTTGCCAGCTACCTTTATCTTTAAGGTAAGGCGACAACTACAACCGAGCTTGTGCACCTACACAAGAGCTCCGCTCTCCATCTTTTATTTACGCTCACTCAAACGGCGGCACATGCCGTAGCTTTAATAACACGACTTGTCCATTAATTAGCTGCGTACTTCATTCGAATAACTAAAGACTAAGCTAGAAGCCTTTACGGCAAATAAATTAACTTATGTGTCACCAGTGCCAGTTTAAAGACTTAATTAGTGAGAGTTCCCTCAAGTCCACAGACTATAACCGTGAGCACTTTGCACCTTCTTTGGGCCAGTCGCATGCAGAAAGTGCTGGATTAAACTCCAATCCAGGGTGACACTTCATTTCCACTGGTTTGCCGTGCACGCACCAGTAATACTGAAATGAATCAAATCGACCAATTAATTGTTGGATACTTCAGTTTAGGCAGAGACTCGGTCTCGTGACTCTGATTTCGTCCTTACCTTCGTACAGTCTTTGTGAACGTAGTATTGTTGCCTGCTGCAGTCGATGTCAGCGGGGTCAACAGGATCTGGACCGATTGTACTCGTCGACATCGACATTGTTGTGGTAGGAATTGTGGGAGTTGAAGCAGTCGGTCGAGGCGAACTTCCAGCAGGCTGGGGTGAAGGCGAAGGAACTGGTCGCGGTGAACTTCCAGCCGTTTCAGCAGATGCTGGCATTGGCACGATGTAATCTTTCATTCCTAATTCCAATGGAATTGCATATAGCCTTGGCATAATGGCAAATTGAGATTCAGACCTCCTTAAACATCCACATTTATCTTACAAACCTTGATAGAGCACGTCGATAAGGACGTCTTTGGTCCCACAAAGTCCTCTGAAGTCGTCCATGTCGATTGCCTTGGGCCGAGAGCATAAATCGTTATTAACTTTGGCCATTCCTCTCCTCTAAATTTGTTATTCATACCCAATTCATTGCGCCCGCGTAACCTTTCTCTCTAATCCAGTCCATTTTTATCTTGAGAGAATCTGCATCTTCGTACCCGATCCAGTTGTTCCCAAAGTGCGTGTACGGGACTCTGCCGTACTCGTCGTACTTCCGCGTCCAATTTCCAGTCTTGAGTCGCAGGCAAATCTACGGCAGAGAGAAAAAAGTAATTGTGGGAACGGAAGAAATATGAAGCGCCGTAGTCGTATTAGATTAGCTGTTTGTAGTACAGCGCAGCAGAATCGCTTTCTTTCTAGTAAAGTTAAAATTGTCTTTTGGGACTAATATTTATGGCAATAAAGGTCATAAGTCAGAGAGCTCGTTCAACGGTACCTCGTAATAACTCATGAACCCCCTCGCTTTCGTGTACTCTCCTGGGTCGCCTCCACCGCCGCCAGGCCCCCACCTTTTAATGTACGCGCCAAGCTGGTTCTGATTTGGGTCGGACAATTCGTACGTCTGTCCGTAGAACGCCGTACCAATTACGAGTTTGTCCTTGCTGCAACCGAAATCTACCCAGAGTTGAGCTCCGTCGTTGACGTTCAGCTTCTCGTAGGCCCACTGGTCGTGGGGTCGCTTGTACAGCGGCGTGTGAGTATCAGCGAACCCTGCCCAACGTCCTCTCAAATCGTATGTCATCAAGTGAACTGTGTTGACAATTTGGCAGAGCTCCGGCACGTGGTAGCCTTCTTGCAGTCGGAATCTTGCAACAGGAACGGCCATGGTGATCTCCCAGTCCCTATTGACTTCGTCGAAGCCTTGACGGAGTTCTCGGACAAATGCGAGAAAGTTGTCTTTGTCCCGGAACGCACCTCCGCGATCAGCAGCACCAGGGTACTGATGAGATTAAAAGCATAATACTCATCTCCATGATTTCGGTCACGATTACAATTTTTTTGACATACCTCCCAGTCCAAATCGAAGCCATCAAACTCATACTTTTGCAATGTCTCTGCATGTTGATATAAAGTTAATTAATTGAGTGTTCGTATTCGTATTCAAAGCTTTGGCATTTTCTAGCTTATCAACTTACGGACAACGCTCGCGATAAAGCTTTGTCTCCTCTCCGGAATTGAAACAAGCTGTGAGTACTTCTTTCCGCCTAGAAGATGCATTTCATCACTCGGATGGTTGTGCCATTTGTCATTACGCATTCTGAGGCAGCATACCTTCGGCCCAGCCACCGACAGCAAGCAAAAGTTTAAGATTCGGATTTCTTGAGCGTAAATCTGTGAATTTTTTGAAGTTGCCGTCCTCCACGTCCAGCTGTTACACGAGAACGGACGAGAAAAGTAATACGGGTTGATTAATTAGTGTTATGTATGGCGTAATGGTCTTTAATCTTGTCTTGCGTGGTGCGCGTGCGCAATCTGGCCGCTGGCTAACGTGGAATAATTAATTTGGCTTACTTTTTCGTCCAGCACGAGCACGCCCCACGTCACATTGGAGACTCCGACAAATGAGTAGATTAAGTGCGTGCACTTTGTGTAGGGAATGTCATCCACAGTGTACTGTCCTTCCGCAGGCCGATAAATAGCCCAATTACTATAATAGCAGACGATTCGCGCTGGTTTACCACCATTTCCTTCCGTAATATCACCAAACGCTGTCGGCACGAAGGCGGCGGCAAAGAGAAGGACAAAAAGAATCATGCTTTTCTCCTTGCTTTGAGCTCACCAGCGTCCAAAATTCGAAGACCACTACTGCACGACTTTTCCGTGCTTGGTTGTATTCAATGGTGTGGTGAAAACGACAGAGCAAAAAGCAGAGTGACTCAGCCAGCTTCTAATCACAGACTGTTAATGGTTTCGCTAAATGAACCTCATTTATTTACAACTGATGAAGACCACAATCAGCCAGTGTCTTGGTCTCTTTGGTCTTGGTCGTTTGTTTATCGTGCATCAGCAGCAGAGATTTCGATAGACAACAATGCCAGTGCACTTTGCAATTATTTGTTGTGAGAACTCAAGGTTGTTAGCATCCTCTTCTTTCCCTGTAGCTCTTATTTCACTCGAAGAAAGAAGTTGCACTCTCATTCTCGCTATGCGGTGCATTTTTAATGAGATATTGCCCCGGCCGTGATTGTTTTTTGCACTCATCCATCCCATTTCCATGCCTGTCTGTCAAAAATGAAGCGTGCAGGACTGCGACGATAGAATGGAATGTTTGGGCGGAGCAGCGAAGCAAAATACGAGTCCAAAAACTTTAACAAATACGCTTAAAGCACAAGTGCTTTAACCCGAAAGAAAGAAACTGCAAGCAAGCTAGATTAATTCGCACGTCGCAGTCGAGATTTCTCGTTTGTCAAGCTTTTCCATCGCGAGAAGACCACCTGCTTCTATTAGTCAGGATTGCTGCAGCGAATTTAGTTTGTTTCAGCTTGGGACAAGTTGTTTTACATTGTGCTCGATCAATAAAAAGACAAAAGGTGGCTTAGAACAAAACTCGTAGTCGTAGCTCAGATTTTAATAGCTCAATAACCCCTGAGGTTTTTCTCGTCTTCCAACTCGTAATAAAAAATATAAACAAAAGAAGCAGAAGAAGCGTAGCACAAACACAACAAAGAAACATTTCCTTTGTGATGCTCTGATGGAAGAGCACAAGCACTTTGTCATCTGAAAATCTATTTGTACTTCACTGAGCTGGCTAGAATCTTCGTCTTTTAGTCTTCATCTTAAGCTTGGCAGTGACTTGGTCGCTTTGGCTTGTTTTCGTTTCGTTCAGGCTGATCACCTCGTTTCGCTTGCTGGCCATCAAAATCAAAGTATAACGAACTTTATTGCTCAAGTTCAACAATCTTGGAGTTCTTGCTTGTATTTTTATGGCTTTTCAATTAAGGATCCATGGTGTAAGATTAACTTCAGGTCAGGTTTAAGTTGAACCTGGATCAATAATCGTAAAATGCCTTGCGCAGCCTCAAAAAATAAGTAAATCAAGACAAATTCAGTGCAACTGTAGCTCTAAAATGGTGTATCTATTTCTCACCATGCGTACACACGTTTAAGTTTTTGTTTCAGTATTTCAGGCCCTCAGTAAATTACTCTTGCGCCTTTTAATGAGTGGAAGTGCTCAGACATTAGACGTAATGAGTAATGATTAAATTTGTATTCTGCGTGCACGCATACGCGTACGCGAGAAATGACAAATGAAGCGCATTTTTCTCGTTCTCATCTTTTTGACTGTTCCTTTCTACTTTTCAAATTACAGCGTAATCATCTCATTAGCGAAAAGATGGGACGAGACGTGAGCGAAAGAAAGAGCCCTCCATTGCCAATGCGAGTACCAACGGCGCCAGGCGAGGATGAAAAATATTAATACGAAATATTTCGTATTTCTTTCATGCTTTTGCTTTCTGGATTCTTTTTCGCTGGAAGATGGATAATTTTTTTATATTAAAGTTTACATCAGAAGACAGGCACAGTAGAGACAAGTTATGCGTGTTGCATAATAAAATTCCTTGGTCGGCGATGATGACGAGGAGCCATACGCGATACAGATGATGTCTTAGTTAATGTATGGTACAACAGTCTCTCGCTGCAACTTCGACTCCCGTCTTCGCCATGTTGATATTTTGTTGCAAAATCTGCATTCGAAAGGTTTCCTCCTTTCTTCTGAAAAGTTGTGCCAAAGAAAAATGCAGCGAGCAGAGTCATAAAGTGACAACATGATAATTTTGGGCGACTTTTTCTGAACTGAGATGCTTGTGAATGAGTTATGGAATAATAATAACGTAAATGAATAATGTGCTGGGCGTGGGCAAGGCAAGTGTGTGAAGGGAAAGAAAGACAGAATTATAACCAAGCAGGCTTGGAGCGGAGCAGGCTTCTGGAAATTTATCGAGAATCTTCTTATTTTACGGGTAAGGCACAGCAGGGCAAGGAATCGTTGAATATGGAAAGAATGCAAAATATAAAAAAAATTGGAATGTAACATCCGACCACGAGCGAATGAGTTTGTGTAAACAAAATGCTGCAGAAAAGTTGCAACCAAGCCAAGGCGAGAATTGTGAATCGAGAAGGCCGTATCTATAAAACTGAATGGGAAATAAATTACGTCGCATGTTCTGCAGCAGAGAGAAAATCTTTGCATCCTGTAGAGATTGAGGAAGTTTGCATTTCGTTCGCAACACTTCTACAGACTTTCACATTTGATACTTCACTGCATTAGACTCCTAACGGTGATGTGCGATGTGTGAGTCAGTATAAATGAATGGACGCTGCAGAATTTGAATGCAAGAACTTACAAAAGGCAAATTCAAGCCTCATTAATTTTATGGCCGCGTCTGGAAGGAAGTATTTAATTTTGAAATGTCTGCCCGGAAAGAAGAAGTGTGTGGAACGTGAAATGCCTTTGCACTCGTCGCGATGTGGCACTCGCATTTTCTCCATTTTTTTGCTAACACGCTGTAACCTTAAAAAGTAATGTCCAGGCTAGGCATTACCACACATCATTTTTTGATCCAGCTCTATCAAGCCAATGCTCTCAGTGCGTGCTTGTAATTGTAATGCGAGAGAGCAGTCAGCAGTCTGAAGGACGACGAGCAAAGCAAAAGGAAGGAAATGGCAAAGCGTCAAAGAGGAGAAAGTTTAAGAATGAGAAGCTAATCGAAATGAATTGTGTAGATTTATCTTGCTGCTTGTCTCTATTGCACTTGTGACTTGTCCTGGCATTCCGAATTCTGAACGAGAGAAGAAGCCAAAAGTCTTTCTCTTTCCTGCAGCCTGCATTGAGCTTCTCGCTCGATTTTGATTTGAGTCGACGTGCACAAGCAGAAATCTTGTCCAATATTTTAACATCAAAGAGTTGTAAAAGACTGGCAACCAAATTGGCTGGACTTAACTACTTAACCTTTTCTTTTCACATTTGCTTCATGCTTCACAGGGCGAGAGAAGCCCAGCTTGTGCTTATGCATTGGGCTTCGTTGCGTATTCTCGGCAGCAGGCCGCCAGTCAGCTGTGCATGTACGCTCTGAATGTATTTGAGTATTTGCGTTGCGCATTCGGAGTAACAAATCAAGCTCGCTGCGTACGTGTGTGTAATGCGATACCATTATTTCAAATCAAAGTTAGATTCTTTTTTATGACTTACAAGAAGAAGAAATAGGAGAGGAAGGCGAAACGCGAAAGCGGAATACGGATTTCAATCACATTGGAATTTTCCACTTCTGACTTTCTTCGGGCCCATTCTCGGAGCCCGACCGACATGCTACGCGGTGTGGAACCCAAGTAAATAAAATGGATTTTTATTGGATAGAAAATTGGAAATTTTAGTATTGTTATGATGCGAGAATAAAAGAATCAACTTTGCCTGAATTTGTTGATGTTCTTTGTAAGAGCGTGTTCAACGTGCATTTAGCTTTTAACGTGTTTCGGGTCTTTGTAGATTTGTAATATTTCTGAATTGGCAATGAAATCCGCTTTCTTTTTCAGCCTGACCCCGGTGCCCGTACCAGCTAGGCTCTTGTTCTTGATGCCTTTTAGGTCTGTGACTTTGACATTGGTTTTGTCGGTCGCCTAGTCTTGCTTGGCACTTGGTGCCTGCAAGTTTTCTAGTTATTTAAACCACAGAATTACTATTACTGCAATTCGCAAGTAAAACACTCTTACTTGGAGTCTCCGCATTGCATGTGCATCCAACAAGCTCCGGGATGCTTCTTAAATATTTATGGAACTGATAAAGTATGCAAATTAGTTCTCATGCATGAAGATTTACTATAGCCTCTACATAACTGTTGTAGTGTTAGCCATAATTGTAATTTACTACCACAAAGTAAATGGCGATTTACATGGCCTGCCTGATTTGTGTCAAAAATACGAGTGGCTTAGTGTGTGCGTCCGAAGTCTGAATTT
The DNA here is from genome assembly GCA_009869945.1 of Mesaphorura yosii. NCBI lineage: Eukaryota > Metazoa > Arthropoda > Collembola > Poduromorpha > Tullbergiidae > Mesaphorura > Mesaphorura yosii. The sequence continues at coordinate 164,612 of WIXG01000074.1, forward strand.
CAAATACCACCAGTCCGAGCTTGACTTTTGGCTTTAAGTAATTGACGAAACGGGTCCAGTGAATAAATTAATTGGCAAACACTCGCGTGCTGCGCGAGTGCACTTCAGAGTCCTGGCATTGGGGTAGACAAATGAAATAAGGTTCAGGCAAGAGAACTTCGGCATCACTCATTGTTAAAAGGTGGTATATGTTTGCCAGTAGTTCGTAGCGCTTCCATTCTATTTTCTGCAGCTTTTATATTAAATGCGGTGTACTTTCGCCGGTACTTTTCCGAGCCCACAACTTTGTAATTTATTTAATGAAAACGAAGCAGGTTCTCAAGAGTGAGGCAGGTGCGACGTAGTCAAGAAAATTCGAACTCTTCTTCCATCAAAGTTCGGAATAATCAGGAGAAAGTCTTTGGCGATGTGTCCCAAATATCGCCGCCATTTCTGGAATGAGAAAGCCTTGTCTCATCTGTGTCCTTGATTTTGACAAGTAATTAACTCCTGTCGTAGAGTTTATTAACCTGGCATGAGTTTTAATGTCATACACGAGCGCGCGAGGACATGGTGCAGAGAAAGAATCGCCAATGCCAAGTACGAAACTTTTGTTCCCTGAAAGGGGAAAAGTTAACGAAATCGAACAGGCTGACTTGATAAGAAAGTCTTCAAGCATACATGCGTGCCCCGAACCTGATGTCAATCGCTTATCGTTTCGGCTTCGTCTGCCGCTGCCGTAATCTCAGCCCTTAGTTGTTAACGAGATCCGAGAATTACAACTTTTAAACAGATAATAAACTTACTTCAGAGGATAAACGATAAATGCAGGGAAGAATGAATTTCTATTTGCAGAGAGATCATGATCGCAGCACTTTATCATTTCCAGATCAGCGTTCTTTAAGCCTACTGAATGCTTTAAACTCGCACGTATGACTTTACTATCGTGCATTGCAAGGAGATCTCAGGCTAAGCCAATTCGATTCAATATTATGATGACACTACTATGGTTCTTTATAGCATGTCTGGCTCGTGTTTAGGCTTTGTACTTTGCTCGTATGTCATAATGCCTGGTAACGAAATCTATGGTCTCTGCGTTGAGCTGACGCATGGAAGACTGCATCATGATGAAGATGAAGATTACATTTCTCCTCTTTTAGAAATGATTGCCTGCGATGATAAAGAAAAGAAACATCAAGTCGTCTAGTCGTTTGCCTTTCTTACTGAAGCAAAGCCAAAGTCTGGCTGTTTGCTACTTAACTTTTCGTGCTGAGGAAGATTTAAGTTGGTTTTCTACACTGCCATTGCACTACTTCAAACTCCAGCAGCATAAAGCATGTCTGAAGTCTGAGTAAAGCACGAGTCAAAAATGGATTTCTCCTTTCAATTTTTCTATCCCTTCTCTCTTGTAAACAGAAGGAAATTGCTGTGAAAGGAAAATGAACCGTTTCGCATTTCGCATTTCTAGCGTGGCGTATTTTTTTCCTCGACCAAGACAGCGTGACGTGGCGTGAAGGCACGTTTCTGGCCTGAAATGAGATAACACGCACATCTTTCCAGGTCCAGGCAAGGCCAGGCCACAACCACACCACGCGTCGCTTTAATTTCGCCTTTGCCTTCGCGCAGTCAGGATTTCCAAATGCTGACACGTCGCAGTCTCAAGCACAATGCCATTGTGGTCGAAATGACGAGCAGAGCTGCATTCTCGCAAAAACTCAAGTCAGGTCCACGAGCCGCATGTTTCTGCGGTTTTTACTGTTCTGTGCTGACATGCTGACTCGGTGACTGCTGACAGATCTTTCCGATGCGCGATGCAATGTAATGCCTCACTTCCTTTCTTAAATTCTATTTTAATCCAATCTATTGTGGGGCTAGAATGCGTCTGACCGGCGTGGCGACCGGTTCAATTCATTTCAGCGTCCCTGGTGCAAAAGTGCAACGGCAACGTGTATCGGGCTAAAAATAAGTTCGGCTCATCTTAGAAACCCCAATAAATTATTATCCTCGTGCTATTTTGTATTCTTAATCCAACTTCTTGTCCCTTGCGTAGGCGCCGGTGCGAGTATTTATTGCCGTATCAGATCGCTGCGCTTGCTTACTCATTTTGTTTCATTCTCGAGGATGTATTCAATGTATTATGCCTGGTCATGGCCATATTATTTATTTCGAGTACAGCCACAGTTGGAATGGAGAAAGTGTAAAAGCAAGTGAATGATCGGAATGTCAATTCATTCATTCCACTGGTGTATGGTACCTTGATTCCAGTTCCAACTTTTCTGATACACGTATTTTTCTGCTGGAGGACGCGCACATGATTATTACTTACAAGTTTGCTGTTAATATATAGACGAGGACGCGCACGAGAAAAACGACGGGCACGTGCCTCTGCTTGAATTTCTTTCCACCATGTCAATTCATATCGGAGTGTATCACAATTTCGAAATTGGAAGAACTTTTTGGCGTGACGCGTTCCAGCAGCGCAGCGCAGCATTGAGAACAGCTGCTTTGTGGCATTATGCAGCAAGTATTCTAAGCTTGAAGAAGCACGAATGCGAATGCCGTGAAATATGAAATCCGAAATCGTCGTTGTTAAAAGGGACTCGTGCATCGCGTCGTGTCGCATCTTCGCTCTATTCATATCTTCCGGTTCAGTAGATTCCAATCCAACTCGGTCCAAACTTTGTGAGTTCGATTCACTGACTCGCGCCATGTCTGTCTCTGTCTTCGGCTGATCTTATTATTGGGTATATTACATTAGGCACTGGACTTTTGCTCTTTGTCCCGAATTCTCGAAATAGGCCAACAAATTCAAGCAAGCAAAGGAAGACATTTTTTTGATCCGGAAATGTGAACGCTCGTCAAAAGCGAGAGTGCGTTTCTGTCCAGTCTTTTGATTTTTGCTACGCGAATTGCCAGCGGAAAAGTGGTGGCTGGGGAATAAGGGAATAATGCGTCCATGAATAAAATGAATATGAGCGTATTGTCAACACAGCAATTTTTCCTTATAACATTTGTGTTGTGCGTGCATAATCTTTGCTCTCAGTTGTGCTGCTCGTCTAATGTCTCGACGTCCGTGTCCGTACAGCCTCTGCCCTTTCGCATTTCGCTGTATCGAAACTGATCTCTGATCTCTGATCTCTGATCTCTGATCTCTGATCTCTGAACTCGGCGGCGAAGCCGAGTTGGGAAGGATGACAATTTACTGTTACTTGCTGCGGAAAATGTTGAAAGAGTTACTGACTGGTGACTCGTGTTTCAAGCCCGGAGCTGTCATTGTTAGACTGTTTCGCATTAGTGAGGAAATCTAATGTTGTGAGTACTGAAACTGAAAAATCGGGAAGCGCATAATTTTAAACATACGACTGCCATTTGTGTAAGAACTCGCTCATTTTCCAGTGCTTTGAACTGAATTTTGGCATTTCCACGTTTTGAAACTGTAGACAGTCCTTTCAGAAAATCTGTGGTGTTGACAGTCGTCCTTCCTCTAATAAATCCTGTCACATGAACCGAATAGTCTGGAGACTCGATTAGTAGGGACTAATAACTAGTAGCGACTGACTAATGACTGGTAACTTGCTCGTTCTTAATATCAAAAATTTCTTCCAACGACTGCCCGTCTCCAGGTTACTCAAGCTTACTGAAGGCAATCAAAGTCTTATTAGTTGCAGAAACTTGTCTGGTGCTTATTAACATCGCGAACAGATTCTATTAGATTCGGGTCAAATGAGTAATACTTCGAGTTTGCTTGGGGCCCAATGTGAGTTTGGTGATTTTGGATTGGAAATTGAGATTTTTGATCTGACGAGGAGCAGAAAACGATGGCGAAAGCGGGTGAAGGCTGAAAGCAGGAAGCAGAAATGGTATGAAGCCAACGGCAGTCATATAATAACTTTTTACAAATAATGCGTAGTGTTGTTCATTTAGATTTGAATCTGCGACCATTTTCCTTTATCATCTTCTCCCCCACTCCTTTCCTTTCTCAGCGGTACTTCTTTTTAATATAACTTCAACTTCCTACTTTGCCTTTTACTCGTTACTCTTGCCAGGCGCGTTTACATTTGGCTGGCGCAGGGAGCTGCGACTCGACTAAACTTTTCAACTTCTCCTGGTTCTAAACCACCGAACCTTATCTTCGTTTTTTTAAAGTTTACGTAGTTTCTCTCGCTTGTCTCGAGGGAAGTGTGTACGCGTACCTGCGAGAGAAGGCGAAGAGGGACCGACGACAAGGCGCGGCAAATGGAAAAAGACATTCAGAGCAATCAAAAGTTGGATTTCATGAAATTAGAATCCTTTCACGCCGAGAAAGAAAGGAGGAAATCGGTGATATGAGAAAATGGAGAATAGAAAATGGTCGATGAGATTGATGCGAATGAAATGTCGAGTTAGGGCTCGCGTCGGTCTCATCCACAATTTCCATCTCTCAATAATTAGTAAAGAAGCTTGGTGTAGCGTGTGCTAAATCAATAGCGTATCATGTTCGCAAAGTAAATTCGCACTTCATCCGAAATATGGACTCGACTCAAGGACTGTCGCTACTGCTGCTGCTCTTCTGAGTTAAGAGATTGGTTATTTGATATCGCTGCAATTTAGGAGCAGCAGGCCAGACCACAATCGATGACTTGACTTGTCGAACCTTGTTCTTGGTCGCTATTCGCCAGTGCGTTTCGCATTGTTTGGTGAAACATGATAGGTTCACCTAAGCTAATTAGACACTGACTTCCAGACAGCGGCTAGGCGGAAGGCTTTCGTCTTTTTGCCTTTGCTTTTCGGTTATGTGAAATCAATACATTTGATCCATACGATGATATAGACGGCTCCGACAATTGCCTCTACCTTCATAGGTAAATGAGAGAGGCGATGGCAGAACCGTGCTACTCTGTAATAAAACCGCAACCAGTCGTGCAACCCACATCAAGCAACTATAAAAAGAAAATTGTAGTTTATCTATTATTAAGCATCCGGAGCTTAACACAAGGACGGAGTTGGTAAATTAATATGTTTGAAGCTCGCTTAACTTATTTCTGCAAACACACCCACTCCCACTCACTCTTCGGGTTTTTACGTTACTCACTTTGAAAACCGGCTTCCACGTTGAAGCTGAAGGCGTTCCACTTTCACTACTTTCACTGTACACGTACACCGTTTCACTTTAGGAAAGCATAGCAGAAATTGATAAGAATAAAGCCAGGCGGAATTAAGCGTACAAGAAGATTGTATCATACTCCAAGATTTTGCCTGTGTCGATTGCAGTTGCGTGAGTACGCTCGACGCTTTTCGGGATAATGCAAAATATCGAAAAGCGAAATGGGTTTATTATGTTATTTATCAGTCTTGTAATTATGTGTCTTGTGTTTTGCCAACCGCGAAGAGAACAGCACGAGCACGCGACTCGCGCGCGATTGGCTTTAATTCAATTTAGCACGCTGGTGTGAGATTTAATTTGTTGTCATCATGTTTCTTGTGCTTCCTCTGGAAGGCTGGAACCTGGATCTAGAAATGCATTGTCCTCCTGTGCGTTTCCGCGTCCGCGTATGCGTATGCAAAGTAACAAAGTGATTTTCCTGATATCCTGATACGCTTTGAGCATAAACAATGCGGGCTAGCACGGTGTTGGCGAATTTAACTTTGGCGCAGTGCATTCTCGTTCAGCTTCAGGAGACAATGAACAACGAGCGTTACATAATGCAACGTGGAAAACAATTTTCATGATTAACTTTCACACACAGGCACACGCATTACGCATGAGACATGAATGACTGTTACGAACACATTATCCATTAAGCGTGTACTTCAATTATGCCTATTACCACATGCTTCCCAGTTGGAGTTGCATTGCATTGAGGCAGGATCCGGGAGGGCAACGGGAACGGCAATGGCGATGGCTTTTATTAATCTCGGAAGTTGGAGCGAATCGAGCTACCTGCTTGCCTGCATGCCTTCAAAATGTAGACTAGACTGGGACATTGTCTGCCTTTGTCTCTCTTCTTCTATATTCAAATGAGATAGTTTGTAGTTAAGCATTGTAGGAAGCATGAAAGAACATTAACCAATCCATTGTTCCTTTTATGCCCAACTTTCCTTCTGTGATCCGAGCCGAACAAGCGTCTGCTGGAAAATTCTGGCTGCCTTTCACCATAATTCTGTAATGCACTGCAGGAGCAGCATATTAAATGCTTTACCTTATCAGAATTACGAAGAAACTAAAGTTTAATACTTTTTATTCGCGTTTAGTGCACTTCGCCGTGTGCCTCGATCTCTTTTTGCTTTCGCTCGTCTTGCCTCAGAATGAATGTGAGCGACTCGAGCTGGATTCCTAATGCAGAGTTCGCTTGATGAGTTCATTTATCTTTGTCTTTGAGAGGAACCGTGTATAATAGAGTTTTTGTTGCTTCTCCCGTTCACTGTACTCGCTCGGAGGAAACGCGAAACGCGCGACATGTTCCCAGAATTCCATTCAATTCAATATTACAAGAATTTTTGCACTGTCTCCGTCCTTGTCGTAGTTACGCCGCCTTTGCCTTGGGCCTCGGCTTCGCAAACGCAAACTGCGAACGCATCGCCTTTTGCTTTCGCTCGTTCCGGTGCGCGGTGCTTTGAAAAGTTGGAATTTCGTTCTTGAGCTGACGATGACGAGAGTTTACAAGAGCTTACGGATGAATCGCATCGGAGTTGGAAATTAGCTCCCAAACGGGGAAAGAATTTAGGCTTATGCTGAGCTCACCTCCATTTGCTTCTCATCAACACGTTCTGCTAGGGATTTAAAACGAGCGCAGTGTTGAAATAATTTGATTTCTACGGTATGGATTTAACAACGCCATCGCTCGCAATTTATTTCGTGAACGTGAATGGCATTGTAGTACATAAACAAGAGCTTGATGGCTGTAAAATAAATCTGCTCGTGCAGTTAAATCAGAGTTTTAATGACATTGCATGCCGGCCCTGTATTTGTAAACCTAAACAAGCTCTCATCTCTCTCTCGTTTGTGTTCGTCAAATATCAAATTGAATGTTGCTAAAGCAGGCTGGAAGCTCAGAGTTGAGTCGACCGTCCAGATCCACCGTTCTTCGAAAGGAATGTTGCAGTGGAGGTCGAGATTAAGGTCAAACTTGTAATTTATAACGCACCAACACCGACACAACACATCATGGAGTATTTAATACGAATGTCAGCGCAAATGAAACTCTGACTGACTGTTGACTTATGAGCTGCTGTTCTCTTGATGCTGCTGCGCTCCGGGACAGATAATCCAAATTCATTACTCATAGGTCTAATCTTCACGATTCTTCATTCAGCAAAGAGCACTCTAAATATTTAAAGCGTGAAGTGCAAGTTTGATAATTAATTAGTAACTGAAGCTTGGAATTCTCGAATTCGTGCATTAAGTCCGAATGTGAAACTATTCGTTCGAGTAGTTTGTTTTTGTTGGTGAATCCAACGAATTTGTAAAATAACGCCATTTATGAAATTGAATTTATAAGATGAAATAAACAAAGAAAATACAAAAGTTCAAGCGAATTCCCAGGAGAGAAGGGTTCAGTTGAAGGCTTTTCTGTATTATCTAAGTGATTCACCATAAGGAAGGCATAAAGAATTTAACTAATAATTCTAGAAACCGCAGGTGAGACACTTCATTTCGTGTCAGACGTCAGACGAGTTATGTCAAGCTAGAACTGGATTCCATTCAGGTTTGTCATTGTCACAACAGTGAACAGTCGCAGTCAACGCTTGTGGTTTAATTATTACGAGTTACGACAAGACGAGAAATGTGGCATTATTTATGCCGCGTAAGCGTAATTACTCATGATCTTCTTGGATTACTGGAATTACTGTATTGCACCTGCCCGAGCAGCCCATTCTAGGCGACCATGGCTCGTCCTCGTGCTCAGAAAATATTTACACAAAAGAATCTGAATTCCGAGCCAATTATGCCAGGCATGTTTAAATCATAATAATGCGACAAGGAGCATTGCAATTACAACCATCCATAAACACGAATCCTTCACCCGTACACATTTTATTGCTCGAACAGTCAGCGTATAATTACTCGGGAATTTATGCACGACGCAATTAAATTATGCAGTCGTGTTTTATAATTTATACCGCAATTCAAATTGCATAAACACGGCTGCGATTTTATTGCCAGCCATTAACAGCTGAACTACGTGAAATTTAGACAGGAAAAGCCCAACAGTTGGCCTTAATCAGTCTGGAGCACTTTCAGTTCTCGAGCCAAGAAAAGAATTAGCTCTTATTATATTGCGCTCTTATCTTTATGGTTTTGTGTTTCCTCTTTCACTCTCCTCGAAAATTCGGACGTAAGAAAGCGAAGCGTGCTTTCTGGCTCAATCCAACATTTTATGCCTTTTCTTGCATCGCATTGCATTGCCAACTGCGTTAAGAAGTCGGTCTGTCAGTCGCTTGTTGATGAAGAGAGAAAGAATGTGAATTATTTTCGCACAACCTGTACAACGTGTTCCTGATTGTATCGGCTCCGCCTTACGTTCGTCATATTCCGCCGCACTGCGAAACCAGAGAACCAATTTCTCCTTTTGTGAGAGCAGCCGCAACAGAGCAGAAGAACAGATCCGATCTTGTGCGAGTCTTATTCTTGTATTTTTATTGATTAAATATTAATTTTTCATGAGTGAACAAATTCCATATGGCATGACTGCAACAGATACAGAACGGAAAGGAAATGCCGCCATAAAAATATTTTCATCATTTTCACTTGGTTTCAGGAAGGCAGGAACGAAGGCGAAGGCAGAGGCAGACCACATTTCACTGGCTGACTGAGTGTTGAGTGCTGAATTCCATTTACGGCATTATTGATTGGAATATAATTTTATTTTTTAGGTTTATTACAATTTCGACTTAAATCGTAAACTACTGCGGCGGACGCATTAAATTGCTGTGAGCCGTGCTTGAGTAGATTGCCTGCGAGCCTCTGCCTTTTCGTACTCCACTTCTTTATTCTACTACTTTCTACTCAATTCTGCTGAGCCGTGCAGTTATGCCCGACGGCTCGTGGGTGTCTTCTTTCCTCGCAACCCAAAGTGAAGTTGGATTGAATCAAGTCTTGCTCACTCCATAAAGAGTAAATGAGAAAGGTTGCCTCGTCGGTCGAAGCGAGTTGATAGGAGATATCAAACTTTGCCAATAATTTAATTTCCCTGAGGTTACGGGCTCTGGAGACCATAGACGTGCTCCGAGAGAACCAGAAGCAGAGTCATGGAATTTTAAGTGCATTAGAACTTAAAACACACACGATACATAATTAATATCGACAAGAATGAAGCGTGGAACTGCGACTTGGGCACGGTTCTCAACATCACGACTCACGGCGATTGAGTTTGTCATGTGGCAACGCATAGTTTTAAACGAAACATTTCATTGAGGGACGGTTTCAGTGTAATGTCATGTTTAGTTGAAATTCAAGCTGTAATCGTTGTTCGCAGTGCCTGGAGCAGAAAAGGCTCTGATAGTATACAAACTTGAGCACGGCACGGTAGTGATGAGACAAACAATAATTTTACTTGATTCAATTAGAGAAAATGAAAAGCGTAACCTAACCAAAGACATGTCTCATGCCAACCGTCCACATGTGAGAATGCGCGTGATTTTCACTCATTTCAATGTAAAATCCTTGCATGTGATCTTTTATGATGGGAAACGAGTGAGTTGTGAAGGGCAGACGTGGTCTAGAACCTAGAAGGTAGAGAACCTTAAATAAATATGAGAACCTCTAAATTATAAATGTAAGATTGTTTTTAAAGCTATTGCGAGTGTAAAATAGACAAACGAGACCTGGCTGAATAAGGAAACTTGTGGGAAGGGAAAGTAAATAGTAAATTAATAAAACGAGGAAAAGGAAACGAGCAAGCACTTATTTGAGTGTTAAATGAAGTACAAGGAAAGGAGACGATTTGAATTTCTGCTTGTCCTCCGTTAACTAAGAAATGCTCGTTAATGCGATGCTTAAAACTAAAATAACCACACCATTAAAAGGTATGCAAGTGAAAGCAGGCATTCTGGCGGGTTTAAATGCAGACGGACCATTATGGAAATTATTATTGCATGTGTCACACTCGAATATTGAGTTAGCACATTTATGACATGGGAATCCAGCCTGTCGGAAACGAGCGGTCTTAAATCAATATCATAATGGTTGTATTATGCACTCGAATTATAGTCACGACGGGGTGTCGTGTCGCGGCAGTGGCGAAGTCCTTCTCAATCTCCTTGCGTGCGTGCGTGCTTGCCTGCGTGCGCGAAACACTTTTGTCGAGTCAATAATTAAGTAATTTTATTGGAGAAAGCAGACGGGCGGGCGAGCGAGCAGGTTTCAGTTCCGTGAAAGTAAATGAACGTGAGTGTAAGCGTGATTTGGGTTGACGTTCACGTATTTCACTTCACGCTCTTGACGTTATTATGCAGGAACGTCATACCAAACCATAAAAACCAAAGGCGCTTGAGAGTGATTCGGATTCGTGAACTGGAATGAGTTATGGCAGCATTGTACAAATGCAAATCTCGTTTAATAAGATTGAGATGGATGGAAATGCGGCGTAAATAATGCAAATGTGCTCCGAGATTCTAGCCAAGCCAAGAAGCACGGCACAGGTGTGATTATAATTCCATTTTCCTGAAAATGCGCGGCTGTCTGGACGCTTGCCTTACCTTGCCTTCTCGTGCAATCGCATTCCATCGGTGAAAGTTTCCATGCTGTTTTGTGCTCCAAATTGAAATGTAAAATGTCAGTGACCGGTGTTTAGCGTTAAATGATGTTTAAACTTTTCTTGGCTTGGGTTTGTTCGGTTTTGGAACACGGTAACGATAACTTTGAGATGCACGCCACGCCACGCATTCCATCCACACAATCGCAATCTCATGCTTTCACTACAATGCTTCAGCTTCAGCGTCCGTCGGGTCGGAAGAGCGTGCTAGATGAAAGATTTATGTAATGTGCTTGTTTCATGTTGCTGTTGTTGCTGCCTTTGCTTGTGCAAGCACCTAGCACAAGTTGAAGTTTACCCAAAAGTCGAACTTGGACTTGGACACATGTATGATTAATACTTTATTTACTTTTGTTGTAATAAATCAGTTAAAGTTAAGATTACAACACGAAACAGAAATTATAAAGTATAGTTTCAAGAGAACGCAAATCTTTGAGGCCATTTTGAGTTTGATTTGACAAGACCACAAGAAATGCAAGCAAGTATGTAGATTTATGTAAGAGTCAAGTGGGTCGTTGTAAGTTCTTTCTTCCATATAAGGAAGTCCTGACCAACATAGTCTTTGGTCTTGGTTCAAGGCTCTCACAGAGAAAGTAAAGTTCTTAGATACGTGGAAAGGTGTTAGCCCGTGGGGTAATAAACATACAGAACGGAAAGTAGACTCCATAATAATAATGGGCTAGTGTAATAGATGATGGCGGTGGGATCCGATACACAAAAGTGCTGTAAACTGGAATTGCCAGCCAGTCTCCAGCCTCGCGTGTCTTAAAATATATAAACTTGGTGTAAACAGTGCAAAGTGTATGATAAAAATGACAAATATTGTATCCAGAGAAAAATTGAATCTCTCAGCCTCTCGCCTGCACTCTCTTCTCCGTCTGCTTTCTGCATCTTTCGTCTTCCTTTCTCTGCCAACAATACAATTTTATGCTCTGTATACTTTACGCGTACGCTACCGCATTTCGTCTTGCCGTGCAGTGCTGTGCCGTATTTACTTTGCACCAACTTCAAAGTTACGTTCGTACGCTCCAGTGTTTCATATTTTCCAGGCATCCAGCCGCAGCCAAGCCACGTTGTTCCAGGCTGCAGCTTCAGCGCACTGCATAGGTCGTTAATATTTTCCATACACAAAAGCCTTACTGCACCGAGCAAAGAGGCCACGTTGAAAAATATTTTTGTGTGAAATATTCAAGTGGATCGCATCGCGCTCGCATTTCGTGTTTCGCATTGTGTGTCGTCATTTCCTGACTGACTTGAGAGGAAGGCACAGGCGAGTGCGACGGTGAAGAGGAAGAACACTTTCAGAAGGAGGAAACGGCAACTGCTGTGCAGAGGAAGGTATTAAAGAATGAACGCGGGTCGGGACAGGAAAAGTGAGTGCCAAATTCCTGCGTTCATTCAGTCGCAGGCGTAGTCGTAGTTGAATATTATTATTCGTGATGTGATACACGGAGCAGTATAATCAAGTAGCTATAAAACGGGTAACGCGCCTTGCATGGTGTTGCTCCATAACGCATGAAAATTGGAATAAAGAACTCCAGTGTTTCTGTTTCTCGACTGACTGCATGAATACCCAACCCAACTTGGGGCTCGTGTTCACTGCCTAGCCTGACGCACTTGTCTTGGCTTTCCTGCTGGGTGCCGGAGGCTTCATGTTGAAGGAAACGAGATCTTTATTTTTATTTCACTATTTTGTTATCCCTTCTTCCTCCTCTCATCAGAGCAGAGCCGGCAGACGGCAAAGCAGATGCAGATCCACGCATTTCTTCGTTGAGTATCTTCTTTCAAGTTCATGAATACGCATACACAAAATTTTACTTCGTTCCTAATGCATAATGTAATGTTCGGAAGAGGAAGGGCTCGAGTGGTTTAAAATTTCTCCACTCAACCTTTTCTTTAGGAAATTCCTGCACTGTAAAGATTGTGACGAGTCATAAAATCACTCTTGACATGAATCTTTTCGCGCAGGGAATGTGTAGGCCTGGCCTGGAGGCAAAAAATGCCAACTGCTTATGAAGACTAAACATCTTTTTCAATTGTCGAGTTGAGCACAATTCGCATTCGCAAAAAGAAAGTGTCGGCTGACGGCGATGGCAAGAAAAAGGTTTAGGCTTCCCTCGTCCGCTGACTGACGGTTTTACAAAGGGTATAGTATAAATGTTTTTGTTGCATTGCATTGTAGGTAATGCGGGCAATAATGACACTTCACGTCCGTAATGGACTCGTCGTGATCCGTACTCGTACCTGGTAACGACCTTTGCAGTCTTTACGGAATTCTCTGGCGTGGCGTACTCGAGCACTCTGCCCGTGCCCGACTCGACCTGAACTCTACGCTGTAATTTATATTAATCTGAATAATATTGAAGTGCCTTTTCTTGAAACACTAAAGCACAGTGCCTGCCTTTTATTTCGAGTCGAGATAGTGTGTGCTTTTCTTTGCCAGTACTTCCGAAACTTAAGCAGAGTTCTGGCTGCTGGTTTTTAGAATCCAGGCAGTAAACTGCCATTGCACACAAAGCCGGAGCTGTACACGCTGATATTGTTTCTCCGAGTTTCTTTCTGGAACCAAGTTTCAGTTTGTTTGTTGAAGTCGTCTGGAGAAGGTTTGCCTGCTCCTACCATTGCCATTTTACTGCTGCTGCATTATCGCATTACACTTTCCAGTCCCGTTCCCGCAGTCCCAGTCTTCATCCTGCTGAAATCCGACGCACATGCACACTCGAACTCCCTGTTCGCACTGCACCACTTCCGGTTATAAATGTGTTTATTGTTCTGCTCCAGTTGAACGGTGCTGCTGCGGCAGTGTGCAAGTGCGGTGTATTGTATTGTGCTCCATTGCCATTGCCATTGAAAATCTTAAGGCAGCCTGCTTAGTTGAGTGTAGTTACTTCGAACGACAGGACAGATTTAACCAAACGGGTAAGAAAACGAAGACGTGACGTGCAGTGCAGTGCAGTAAATACGAGACGTAAATTGAGAAGGGACGATAAGGAACAAGACAAAGACGTGGGATCTAAGAATTATATTATTAACATGTGTTCTTGTGATTTTTATCGTTTCAGGAAATGAAACACCCAGGCACTAGCACTGATGTTGAAAACAGAGCAACACCAACGACTTCATTCAACTTCAACTCAAGATTCTGCACTTTGACATCTGCAGTCTGAAGGTATGTTCTATAGGTTTTAAATTCCTGAATTGTGAATTCCTGCTGACACGCTGGCTGACAGAGTTTTCATGTGCTTCCTTTCAGATTTGAAATTAGCCGAAATGCACTGAACGAATTGCACGTATCTGTGTTAACTTCGTCATTGGATCCCTTGCCTGGCAGCTTTCGCGTTTCACAAGTTTGGTATTTGGCATGGATTTTCCCAACTCTTCAGAAAATGAGATTCCAATTGAACGCAGAACTTTCACATGTTGAACTCCTGGTGTGTGAAACGCCAGACGACGCTTCCCGAGTCGTTCTCAAGAAAGTGAACATTTGTTGCCGATGCCACATTTGGAAGCACTACAAATGGAGGAATTGAGGACGGACAGGACAGTGAAGCTTGAAAAAGCAACCTCGCACCGGTGAAATGTGAAATCTGCTGTCTGCTGCTGTATTTAAAAGGCAACTCTTTTGCATTTATTCTGTGATTTTGCCAGTTATAATAGTCGTGAACGAAAGAGAAAATTCGAACACATATCCAAGCAAACGCGAAGACACACCGCGCGACACGCAAATTTGATATCAATAATTAATTACGTGATGAATGACTCGCAAAGTCGTAGCCAGTGTTCTACATAAGATTGGATGACACCACATCATTGATCATCATGCAAGTTATTTCTGGCAAGAAACGAAAGTAATAATTCAAAATTCTGCGAGAAAAAGCAGCGCAGCCTTCAGCAATAAATTCTCGTCAACATCAACTTAATTATGAAAAAGTTTTGCGTGATTAACCTGATTGAATTAAGGACGTGGTGAAAGTTTTTACACGGGCGTCGCACGTCGCGAGATACGACTCGTTATGTTTGGTAACAACGCGGAACATGTGGGACTTGTTGAAAACTTGTCGTCATCATCTGCGTCGTCGTCCGGCAGCGTCAGCAACGACAAGCACAAGTACTCAAACTCGAACGGGGTCCACAAAATTAGGGTCAAGAGTTGGTGGCGCAAAATGGTCGTGCCAAGCAGGTCGCGGAGCGCTTCGGCGCTGCAACTGCAAAACGTCTGTAAAAAAATCAACTGCCTGACCTGGAAGCAGCGCCGCATTCATCTGGTCACGGTGAAGCGATGGCTCTTTCTTGCCTCCATCGTGACCGTTCTGTTTGTCATCTACTGCACGTACCGCACACATCAGCCTTTGTACGGGTAAGTCAAAGCGTAAACCAAAAGCATTGCATATGTAAATGTAATGTGAAGCGAAAAAACTTCCAAGAAACAAAATTTGAATTATCGTCAAAGTTGTGGGCTGTGCCGTGCCTCCTGCCGCCAGTGTCAGCGGCAGGCAGCAGTTGTTTGTCCCAGAAAATGTAACTGGCAAACAATAAAAGAAAGGTCGCAATCGCCGTCTGTGATTTTGAGCAAACGAGATCCCAGAGTATTACTGTAATATTAACCTCATCTTCCTCCAAACCCAATTGCGAAAGGCGAAAAGGAGCCTGGATTCGAGAACAGACCAGACCAGGCATTTCTGAGCCAATCAATACAAAAGGTACTAACAAAAGTTAATGCAAAAGTTGCAGCTTGAGTGAAAGCTTCGGCGAGTAGTCATGCTGATGCTGGAGGAAAATTTGAGTGGAAAGATCGTATTGATGTTGTGAATTGGTGATGGCATGCAGAGTTGAGCGAGGAGAACAGAAAACTTTGCCTTTGCGATTTGCTTTGCCATTTGCTCGAATTTTGGGACAGCTGCCACTTTGCTGCTGCTGCTTTGGTCATGATGCAATGCGGCGCGGTGGATTTACTTCTCATAAAGCAATTGAAAACTCGGAGCATTTGAGAATTTGAGCTCTCGCCATTTTTGAATCAGAATTCAGTCATATGCATGCATACATGGGCTTAATTAACTACTTCGGGAGGTTTCATATTAATTTTTCCTGTGCGTACGTTTGCAAGATTTTAATTTCATACGTAAAATGGTCAGCTGGATGCTGGATTAGTAAACTTTCTGCGTCAGAATTGCCTAATGTAGCTGACTGGAGAACTGCAGGACATTGGAATTTAAATTAGGAAAGTTAATCCAGTCCAATCCAGACAGCAGCGCAGAGATGCTCAGACCACAGCTGTTTACCTTGCAATGAGTTTTGGCGTTTTAGCTCCAAGTGAAGATTAAGCCATTATTCGGACAAGCTGCTCTTGTTGTCATTCAATTTCAGAATAGATTATAAATGTATTTATAAGGCGCGCCACACAAAGGCTCCTGAATCTATTATTTTACGAAATTCAATCCAACTTTTCTATTGTTGTTTAGAATAGAACTCGGCTTCTCTTCGAAAAACTCATTCAGGCTTCTGCTCTTCGAAAGCATCAAAACATCTCCAGCGTAAAGTGAAAATCATATTCACCTAATTTATGGTGAGCATAAAACTCTGTGTACGGCTGGAAGAAGCTGTTTCGTGTTTAGGGCCTAAACAAAAGTTCCAAAACAAAGAAAGCCTTGCCCGAGGTTCGTTACGGCGCGGCGTGGCGGACTCGAGCATGAAAATATGAATTCTGCCGCATTAAAATATTCCATTGTGCCTGCAAATTATAAAACCCACACCGCATCGCCAACACCAAGAGTAAAAGTTGCGTGGGCTCGTCTACCCGCCGCGACGAATAATTTATGGACAAATTTGGATGAGCAAAACTGCTGTGAAACTGCAAAACTGAACAGCGAGCACACGTACGCTGCCATAAACTAGACTTTATGGTTTCTCTCGCTTCTTTCATTGCTGCATTCCGATTTCCATCGCGGTTCTCGTTGGACTCAAGCTGTGCCCATCACAATTTATTACGGAGACTTGCGGTTTTTGTTTATGAATATTATAAATTCTGACTTGCACAATTCAAAGTTGTGGGATAGTTTTATTACCTGGAAGCGCGGAGTCGCAAGAGGAACTATTTATTCTAATAGCTCTGCTCGATTCTGGCGAGATATAAGAGAAAGGCTCACACTTTCACACCAAACCAGCCGCAATTTTGAAATGGAGATGGTGACGGCGATGGTCTATCGTCCGCCGCGTCCGACCTAATAACGGTCATTAACTCCACAAGTCAACATTGCGACACTATGGCGTTTGCGACAGCGGCAATGAATTGTCTGTAATTTTTGTGCACTGGTGCCCATTCTTTGCCCAGTCGACCCCAATTCTCATGGAACCTCTGAAAATTAAGCGTACCTTTCAATTAAGAGCAAATTGCAATTGGAGGCTTGGGACTCTGAAAATGTGAAAGATAGGCTTGAGGAATTAGACCTGCTATTATTGCCGCGTTGCGAGAGAGGCTCGAAGTACGAGCCCGAGTCGATAAAAATGCAATTTAGCTCAGTGTCATATTTTGAAACTTAATTTCATAGTTTCTTCAAAAGAGTAGAGACTGCAAGCGATCTGCTTCCACGTGAGCTACTCAGGCAAGCACAGCCTCTTGTGTACCGGAGCATCTTCGTCATAGTCGTAGTCATGCTCGTAGTCATAATATTAATAAAAAGACAGGTAGTGAATAAAAATCACAATTTTCTCCTTTAAGTGCCATTGCAGGAACCATTCAACAGCAGCAGCAGGTCCATTGCTTGTACATGGAACTTCATTACTCTTATAATTTCCACGACGCTGGGACCTACGACTGCGACTACGAGTCGAGTCCCAGCACAGGGCAGAGCACTAAAAGTTTATAAAATTTCTTTTTATGGCCTTCGTCCCCTGTCGCCGTCTTTCGTTTAGCCATTCTCTAGCTCTGCTCTACTCGTACGTACGTTCAGAAAACGCCCAGGCCCAACTTCGTCATGTCATTATTCATAATCATTTTCTGAGTCTAATGATGAGATCAAGAGATCACATGGCAGGCAGGCAGACACGGGCAGAAATAACGAACTCAGTCAGAGAGACGAGGTTGACACGGCGACGGCCGGCACGTGTACACGTTTCTTCCTGAAATAAATTTCCTTTTCATTGGTTGCCGAGATCAGTCTCGCGGAATAAAAACACAAAGCTGAAAGCTCGTCAGACGCAGCAGGCTGGTTGAATTTTTGTTTATTCCAACCCCAGTGCAATTCATTTTGCAAAAGCAGAAGGAATTGTCTTTGGATGAATATTAAACAATTTTCTATAATTCAGCCTACCTTTCTTTTATGTTCGTGCACGCGTTAAAACAAAGTTTTATGTTATGTTAACTGTCATTTTCCTCTCCGTGACGGCTCTTCGGATGCGGCTCGGAGTTCCATTGTCGAGGCCATTATCCAAACTCTCCTTTTTGTTCCAAACTCATATATTTCTATTTCCAGGTCCAACTTTCATTAACTTATCTCGTCGTCCGATTTCATTAGAGCTTGCTCCGGGTTATCTTCATTAAAAAGACTAAAGTTTTATGCTTTGACCGCGGGTTCATGCCGCAGATTCCTGGGATGATTTGGACACGAGTCCAGCAACAGTAATATTTCGCCGATCCCCCACAGTGGCTGACAACTTTGTAATTTGCGGTTTACAAATGAACTCTTGATCGTCCCAAAGGCATTCATTTCATATTTTGATAGCACACAAAATCGCGCTGAGTTGAATTTGAGGTATGACGCGAATGAACTTTTTCGACATTTATTTGACAGGTTAATTCGTGGCGCGCGTGGGATTCCCCAGCCTTCATACACGTGCCCGACGCTGTCCGACCCGCGGAATCGAAAATGGACAGATCACACACTTCCATCCGCAAGACTTCGCATTGACGCAAAGGTTCTATTATTCGTGGAAACTACTTTCTCCAAGCTGGGCAGAGACATCGCAGAACTCCTCGTCTACAACAGAATGAAGTGAGTGCTTTCACCCTGACGCCCTTTGCAATGTGTCCGAGTATTAATTTTCTTTGCTGTCATCTGCGCCGCAGGTACAAAGTCGAGCTGGCCGGGAAATCTCTGCCAATCATGACCAACGTGGACAAAGGGAGATTCGGTGTGATAATATTTGAGAATTATACAAAATATTTGCATATGGACAAATGGAACAAGGAGCTGCTGGATAAATACTGTCGGGAATACACCGTTGGTATTCTCGGATTTATGCCTTCTCAAGAAGAGACGCTCGTCGGAGCACAACTGAAAAATACTTCGCTTTATATTGATACTAATCTAAGGCTTAAGGTAAGCTCGCTCAATTTTCGCAGCTCATTAACTGAGAAGATTAGAAACATTAAGAGCCAAGGCTTTAAATTTTAAGCAATTAATTCAAGAGCTCGAGTAAAGTAAACATCTCTCAATCTCTGCGGAATTAAAAAAAATCTCCTCTTGGAACTGAACTTATGATCTTTCTGTTGCAGTAACAATTATAATAAAAACAGGGACGTGTGCTGATTTGATCCTGATGATCCCCGATAAGCAAGGAAGTTCAATCTCAAGTCTCAGTTTGAAGCAGAACAGAATTTCACTTTCGCATTGCGCAATTGAATAAACCGAAATCGTACGAAATGTGTCCTTAAATTTTACCCGATGTAATTGAAATGAAATTGAAAAGTGGTCCAGGCCACCGTGCCTCCGAACCACAGGCTGCAATGCGATGCAGTGCAGCGCAGGATTTGATTACCATTACGCTTTTAAGTGCTATGTGCTCGTTGTTGATGTTTCTAAAACTCCGTCCAAGTATGTTTACTTTCCTGGTGTGTATGTTTCCTGGTTCGTGGTTTGAAAAGAATTTCTTAGAATTGTAAGACACACTTGGACTTCACTCGAGTCATAGTCGGAGTCGAAAGAATGCAGCCAGGAGTGGCACGTTCTCAGCAGAGAGAAGAAATCGGGCCATTAGAATTCAGGAGGTGTTTCATTTATTTCCTCTTTTTTCTTTTGAACAATTTAAGCGAGAGACAATGCGAGGGAGAAAGCAGGCGAAAGCAAGCTCAGCTCAGACCAAGCAGCCGAGTTCGAGAGAAAGATAAAGCAAATGCGAACTTGGATCCAAGCATGATAATAAAAATCATATAGCCGTAGTCAGGGCACAGCACAAAAATATGAGAAATGTGTTGGTCTAAGTCGACATTGCGTCCGACCGTGACGGAAGTGAGACCTGCTTAAATGCCAATTGTTTGGCACGACGTAGAAAAGAAAGCAGAGCACCAAAGACAAATCTCTGAACGAATTCTTTCTCCATTTCGCGCGATGCGTGCAAGGGTTATTGCGTGCAGCCGTTCTTCTGGGACCAATTTCCCTCTTCAGGAATCACCTTGCATTTATTCTGGTTGCTCAAATAAAGAAGTCCAAGTCAGTTCAGATAAGGAGCAAATTATGGTTTTGAATTTTAAGTTCCAGTTGTGGAATGTTGTGTGAATAACGTGAATAACGTGAATCGGAGAAAACCAATGCAGACTCAAAAGTCTTTTAGTCTTGGCTATCTTATTCTATTTGTGTGCAGCATCTTAAGAGGCAATGCAAGGTAAGCAGAAAACAGGTTTTCCTGCCTCTTTTGGCAGAGGTTTCTGATCCAGAAGAAAGTCTGGTACGTTCTTGCTTCCTAAATACCCAAAGCCAAATATCGTCCGAGTTGGCAAATGTTGGAATAGACAATACACATTGTAAGAACTGCGCATTCTGTAATTCTGCTGTCAAAATGCATTTTCTGTTTTAGATTTATGTACGAATTGAGAGTTTATCATTCCCGGCTACCAGCTTCCAAAAATTCGGGATTTTTATGAATTCACCTTCCTTGGTATTAAAAACAATTAAAGAAAGCAGATAGCAAAATCGCCCACTCAGAATCCACGTGTCAGTCCCGTGGTCTTTGCGCTTTTGATTTCATGCCGATGCCGTATTTTAAGGAGGAAAGAGGGACAAAATTGAAGGAAGTAAATAAAATTGAGATTTATATAACCACGTTGACATTTATGAGCAATAATAATACAGCCCGGATTGGGCAAAATGACAGTTATTTCTCCCCGAGATACAGCACACTGTCATAAATCTGGTTACTGAGCAATGACATGCACCACCGTGTCGCAGCATGGCGTGGTTTCATTGTCTTGTTCCCATTTCCACTTTCGCGGAGAAAATTATCCTTTGCGTGTTTGAGGCTCTTTGATAGCCTTTTGTCTGAAACGAAACGGTAAACGGAAAAGTTTGGATCAAATAGTAGGAGCAAGCAGTTGATCTGATTAGATATTGATGTATTGTTTCAATTTTCCATTTCATGTCGGATGCAAAATAAGTTTTATGCCTCAATTAGTTTGCATTCCATTTGAAAAAGATGTACGGCAAGTGTCGGAAACAAAACCTAAGCTCCTTTAGCTTCGTGCTCGAATAACGGATTGGATTCGTGAAGCAAAGAGAAAGGTGTTTTACCGAGAGCAATATGCTATTTATACCTCATGCCACGCTCCCATTTCGTGCACGCCACACACAGCGTCAGAATTACTTTAAATGCAAGAAGTGAACCGAGCGAGCACGGAGGAAATGTGAGAGGAAGACTTCATGCCGAGCGGATCAATTTTTTCCACAAATCTTGGGATTATAATGTGCATGATTCCTTGAACAAATGTTTGCCTCCAGAAATGGAGAAAGTCTTTCTCTGTTTGCATTTCCACCGTGCGTGCGCTTGCATTTGCACGAACGAATGCCGTATTTACATTTGTACATGTGAGACTCACTTTGCTTTTGCTTTGAGCCATATTCAACCGTATTCCAGTTTTTAATTTTCTCGTGCCGTATTTTTTCAAATTGTGTCCATCCAGCTCAATTTTCTTTCTTAGGCCGAAGGTCGAGACCCAGTAATTCGGGATTTTTGTTTTACAAACAGCGATAGCACAACGTGAATGGGAACTCGAGTTAATGAAATATAAAATCAATTTTAATGATTACCTGCCCGAAAATAGATAATAATTGCCTCACGGAAGACAGACAAATTTGTAAACGTAAATATGGGTGAAGCATCGTTACGGTCAGTCATGTCAAAAGCGAATTACAAATATTATCGATTTTCGCCAGTTTGTCCAGACTTCATGTTTCGAACTCGAGCTCTTGAAGCAAATGCAAAATTGAATCCATTCTTGCCTCGTTAGGTTTTTGTAACTGTAATAAAATTGTCTGTTTTGTCCTTGCAGGATGCTTATCTGAACCCGAATTCCGGAGTGCTGCGAGGCAAGTTGCTAAAACCGCATTTTATGCCGCATCCTACCTTTACAGCAGTAGAATAACGACCACACGTGGATTTTCTCCCATTTGTAGTGACACGTGCCGGAGACATTGTGCGAGGGATTTTGAAAAACGAACCAGCTGACCTCTGGACTGTG
The DNA here is from genome assembly GCA_009869945.1 of Mesaphorura yosii. Classification (NCBI taxonomy): domain Eukaryota; kingdom Metazoa; phylum Arthropoda; class Collembola; order Poduromorpha; family Tullbergiidae; genus Mesaphorura; species Mesaphorura yosii. The sequence continues at coordinate 186,770 of WIXG01000074.1, forward strand.
TTCACGCCAAACGACACGTCGTATGAACCTGTGTCGATGGCCACACTGTACCATGATACGAATGAGGAAGCGTTCTCCACGCCGAACTTGCCTTTGATCACCGTCATTCAGGTAACGTACAAGATCTCCGAGTCTGACAACAAATTTGACTCATTTGCAGATTGCCTGCGTTAGTGTAGGTCTGTAAGCCACAAATTTTCGATTTACCATTCGAAATCCCAATTGTGAAGAGAATCCAGAAGCTGGAAAGCTACTAGTAGTTCGGTTAAATTTATCGTAGTTGCGCTTCCGATCCTGAAAGGAATCATTCAAATTCATTCACCCGCTTCAGATTTCAATTTCCAAGTGCTAAAAAGACGACGTGGCGCAAAAGTGCAGACGGAGACGAGAAATCGCAGCCCTCTACCGCTGTCACACGCTTCCCGACGTTTCCATTGTGTTTGTGAGTCGGGCGTGAAAGGCGTAGGAGAAGAAAGGGAGCAACTAATCGAGTAATTGTAAATAAAAGTTTGAAATGAAAGAAAGTCGTTTACTCGCTGAAAAGAATTAAAAAGAAGTGAGAAAGTGCCTGAATTGAATCTCCGTGAAAGACGCATTGTGCTGGCTGGCGGACTGGGCTGACGAACAGATTACCTGTACTGGATTATACAATAAACACTTAAATGGGTCCTCTCACCGAATTTCCAAGACGGCTGAAAAGAAAAACGCTTTCGACATTTTCTGTGCTTTTTCAATTGAAATCCTGGCTCTATTCATTGCCACTGCGCCTTGATTCTCCGAATCCCGTAACGAGTACAATTGTGCGCGCTTTCTCAAAGTCGGAGAAAATGGGAAAGTGAAATAATGTACAAAGTTGTACTTTATCTCTCTGACATTCTGACTCCAAATCGCATTTTTCTCGTATTTCTGATATTGCTTTGCAACTTTTCCACTCAATTTCCTTCTCCATTCCTCCTTCATTTAGGACAAAGGTGAATCCGATAGAATTCGACGCGTTCTCTTCGGTGCTGGACTCAAATTTTGGCTTCACAGGCTACTCTTCATTGACGCAGTTTCCTATTTGAGTCGTGGACGTCTGAGCGTGAGCCTTAAGCGCTACATTCTCATCGACGTAGATGATATTTTCGTGGGCGAGAAAGGAACCCGCCTCAAGAAAAATGACGTTCAGGTAAGCTGGTATTTATTTCGCCCATTCACGCGTTCTTCTCTCGTGCTTTCTCCATCGGCGTGTGCAGATAAGGTCGATCAGGAATTTTAAATCAAGTCAGGCCGGAAAAGTTCGATACATTTTTCCCTTTTCCCATTTTCCAGCAGTCTTTAGCGTTAGTCAGAGTCGGCATACTTCACGTCAGTCTGTTAATAATTTATCCGTTTAACGTTTAATGTGTTTCTCAACGAGGGCACGAGTGACATTAACTAATGTATTCATGTGTTGTGTGTATGCGAAAGTATGCGAACGCGACTGCGAATGTAAAAGGAGCGTTTATCTGGTGGACGGAAGAATGCGCGTGCTAGCTTGCTATTGACATATCACTTTTGCCGTCCCGGTATTTGTATTTGAGTATTTGCAGTTTCACAGTTCGACAGAACGCCTCTGCGCTGTGTACCAGTGTCCCAATTGTTGACCAAGTCTTCCTCTTTCGTGTAATTTCTTGCGTGCCTGTATCCGAATTCTTTCAAGTCGGTAGTCGGCTGTGCGTGCAGCTGCTTGGCTGTTTACTGTTTGCCATTGTCATCATGATGATATTTTGATTATTTGCATTCTCGCACAGGCGATGCTGGCGACTCAAGATAAACTCAGACAACTCGTTCCGGGCTTTCGCTTCAACCTGGGCTTCTCTGGAAAGTACTTCCATTATGGAAATGAAGAGGAGAACTCGGGAGATGATTTATTATTAGGTGTGTGATTTTTGGACTCATGCTGACTGCCTTCGCTTCGTCTGTGTTTACTGTTTACACTGCACAGTGGCGAGTGGCCGCTTTCTTTTCTTTCTCCGCCGCCTGCCAAACAAGAAACCTCTTTTGATCAAACTGTCTTGCTTTGGTATTTCAGAAAACAGCGACAAATTCATGTTCTTCCCGCACATGTGGAATCATATTCAACCTCATTTATATTCAAATGTAACTCAATTGACGATAGACATGACGAAGAATAGAGACTTCGCGAAGGTAATTCAGCTGATCCTCGTGTTTCCACGAGTGACAATTTGAATTGATGTCGAAAGTTGTTGCTGGAAGAAATTTCATTTCACTGGGACTTTTCTGTAATGCGTTCACAGGATCACGGAATTCCATTAGACTCCGGCTACTCGGTGTCTCCGCATCACTCTGGCGTTTATCCGGTCCACGAAATGCTGTACGACGTGTGGAAGAAAGTGTGGAATGTGAAAGTGACGAGCACCGAAGAGTACCCGCACCTTCGCCCTGCCAGGCTACGAAGAGGTTTTATTCACAGAGGTCTTATGGTTCGTTGAATCAATCTACATAATCGGCCCAGCCTTCCCAGCCAGGATTATGAGATACAAATACTTAATAACCGTTTCCTGTGCCCTGCCAGATATTACCTCGACAGACATGCGGGCTCTTCACCCATACAATATTCATTGATCGTTATCCTGGCGGACAGTCCAAGCTGGATGAGAGCATTTATGGCGGAGAATTGTTCCAAACCATCGTCTACAATACTGTAAGCCACGAAGAATGATTATACAGTTTTAATGGTAAGGAATTATGAGTTTCTCCTGTCGTTTTAGATAAACGTGTTTATGACTCACATGTCCAATTACGGAAACGACCGTCTTGCCCTTTACACATTTGAGTCGGTTATTGAGTACATTCAGTGCTGGACTAATTTGCAACTGGTGACACTGCCGCCAGTCGCATTGGCCGAAAGATATTTCCGGTACGTTGTGTCTCTTAATCTTTTATCAACTTCGGGTCTAAAACATCAGTAATTTACTATTTGTCACTTCCAGAATGCATCCTGATGAAATGGATCCGATTTGGGGCGTAAGTGTAACTTTTCAATTCAGTACGCCAAGTCGCGACTTAGTTTATCCTGACTTTCTTGCTATTATCTTATAGAATCCGTGTGACGATCCACGACACCGAAAAATATGGTCAGCAAACAAGACTTGCAGTGGACTCCCGCAGTTCATTGTGATTGGTCCCCAGAAGACTGGCACCACTGCGTTGTACACATTTCTGACAATGCACCCAGCAATAAGCAGCAATAAACCGAGCCCCGACACTTTTGAGGAGGTGCAGTTCTTTAATGGGAAGAATTACTTTCGCGGTTTAGACTGGTAAGGATAAATTTAATAAATTAAACTCAGCCTTTCAAGCAGCTGATTATCTTTTTTAACGCGAGTCTGTCTTTCCTTGCGTAGGTACATGAGATTTTTTGCCATGGACAATTCCACTGCAGCTGGGTTGACGAACATGAGCACTGTGCTTTCGACGAGTAATAAAATGGTCGCTGCCCAAAATAAAACCCCAATACTTTTTGAGAAGAGTGCGACATATTTTGATACGGTAAGCATTACATTGAACATTTGCAAACTTTCATTTTATCAATGAAATCAATTTTGTTTTTTCGCATTTTTAGGAGCTCGTTCCTCGTCGTGTTCACGCCTTGCTTCCAAATGCTAAACTTGTAAGTCGCCTGCCTGTCAATTTTATAAAATCATTACAATGATGTTGAGGATAAGATTTCTTCAAATTTCGTTTTGTTTCTGAAGGTTACAATTTTAATTTCGCCTTCAAAACGTGCGTACAGCTGGTATCAACATATGAGAGCACACAATGACCCCATCGCAGTCAATTACACGTTCTACGATATTTTGACAGCGGGGGCAACGTCTCCGAAACCACTACGCGATCTTAGAACCCGGTTCGTACTGTAACTTAACTAAATTGCCAACTGCGTTGCCTGGAAGTAGCACTTTCGTGTAGTTCAACACTTCAACAATGACTAATTTATACATCAGGTGCCTGAACCCTGGTCGATATGCCCAGCATCTGGAAAGATGGTTGAGCTATTTCCCTTCCCAACAACTCCTGATTCTGGATGGTGAAGAATTGCGTAACCATCCAGTGTCTGTAATGAACCGCCTTCAACAATTTCTACAAATAGATCCTATATTCGACTACACTTCTAAATTAAGGTAACTTGCTTAGTTTGATGATTTACTAGTGTAAGAGTAGTGAATCAGAATGTGTCTGTTTCTGTTTTTAGATACGATCGCAAAAAGGGATTTTTTTGTCAAATTGTAAGCCGAACCAAGAACAAATGCTTGGGAGGCAGCAAAGGCAGATCGTACATGCCGATGGACGCAAAGGCTGCGAAGTATTTACAGGTAGGTGCCTTGATTTACATTCACAGAATAGTGAACTTCCAATTTCCGAACCGTGATTAATATTTACTATATGAAATATTACATTCTCTTCTTGTAGAATTACTACACGAACCACAACAGTGCTCTAGTCCGTTTGCTGAAGAGGTTGGAGCTTCCAGTGCCCAGTTGGCTGAAAGAAGACTTACAAAATGTCAAATAATGAGAAACCATGACCGCGTTTTGGCCAACGGAAAAGTGATCATGTACGTTTAATATGTAAATGCTAACTGCAGGTCAAATGTTGTAACCTGAACTTATTCATACTGAATTATTGTTAAGCAACATTGTGCCATTTCACTACAGATTATCTGTCACCTTGTTAGCTTGTCTTTTTTATAACTTCCACTTTTCTGTTTCGCACACTGAACTTTACACGCAGCTTATTCAATAGTATTAGAAAATTTGATATCATTTACAAACTTAAATCAAGACATCACAAACAAAATTAACAATGTGCAACTTTTATTAGTTTATCTTGTAGGGTAACTACTTTATATTTTTTTTACTTGCGAGCTAAACTTTCATGATATTCATATCTTACATTATGTACCATGTTAATTAATGGTATGAAAACAACGACAATAAAACCAAAAGCTTGACGACTATGAAATACTTGCCTAATCAGTTCTTTCTTTATGCCTGATGCCTAAAGAGACATGTCAGGAGGGCGGTTGGTTTCAAGGTTAATTTCGTAGTTATTGCTGAGCGTTAAGAAACTGAATTTAGACTTTGAGAATAGCGAGCCGAGCGTTGTCGATTTAATAACGTTGAGATTTTGGTAAGAATTTTAATTTCATAGCCAAATGCAGGTGATAAGAATTTAGTCGACCTAGTAGCTTTCAGCATAGCGAAAAGATTAACCGATTTTCAAATTTCTCTTAATTTTAGTATCACCGTACAAGAAATATGCGTGAACGTGGCCGCAACAAATGCAAAATGATTCAATCACTGACATTTTTGAGATGTTGCTGATATGAGCGTCCCGCATGGAGCTACGCACAACTGCGACGCGACAACGGCCAATTTTAGACCGAGCATGTGTTATGAATACGACGCCATCATTCTTGAAAGCCTTTGTCTAGCCTTTCCTCTGCCAGCCAGCGCAGCGCAAATGCCTCCAAATTAAAATTCATTCAATGGAGTGACAAAGTCGAAGCGAGGACGCTACAGAAGAGCAGGACGACGATATTTATTTCGTGTACGATTCTCAAAATCAACCACTCGCATCCCTTCTCGTGGCCGTGGCCGTGTTGCGTTCATATTTTCCATATCGCATCTCAACTCTCGTACTCGATCGTCTCGTACTTTCTGTTGGGGGTTGGCTGTTGCTTTGCTTAGTCATACATTTCATCACGCTTCGTGTTTCGTGTTCCCAGCTCACAGTTTGCGACAAGCTTCAAGTGCAAGTGCAAGCACGCTGTTGGTGTTCATTTCTTCCTTCTATTCTCGGTTATCTGAATCAGGCAAGTCTTTTTGTTGCTCTTCCGTTTCATTTTGGTCTCTTCTCTGTTAGCGTTTTGCGTTTTACTAGCATTCTGGAAAATTCTCGTTCGTGTTTTGATAAAATTTCTCATTTATTTTCAGTGACTACGCTATCAAGTGTCCCTTGACCGGATTTCAGCTGTAATCGCTTAACTCGTCTACAATCTTCAAGTAAGTTTGTTCTTTTAAATCTTTGTGACGCGTGACGTGAAGCGCAATGTGAGCGAAGAAAAAGCGGTTGTCAGTGAGGAAAACTTAATTCACAGTTTATACAATAAATGCAATTGTTTTTTAGAATGGCAAGACCTCGTGGCAATCCTAAAGCTAAAACTGCATCCAAGAAAGATGCCGCTTCCAATGACGCAAAGGCCAAGGCACCGGAACCGGAAGAGAATGGGGCAAACGGGGCTGCTGATTTAGAGAGCGCAACTCAGGAATCTTCTGGTACTGTCACTACCACCACATCTGCGGCTACTGAGAAAACAACCGGTAGCAAGAAGAAGGAAAAGCAAAATGGAGTTGCCCCTGCTAAGGCGGAGAAACCAGCTGCTGGAAAAAGGTGAGAAATTAATTGTACATTAGAGGATTTGCATGCTTTTTATTGTTTGATTGAATTCTTGCTTTTCATGCTTTGGTTTAAGTGAAGATTTTAGAGCATAAAGCGCATATTTCAGCTTCTATCAAATCCCATTGGGTTGATTGAGAATCTGCAGTCCAAGCTGAAACTCTGCAATAAGAAGCAAGGGATGCGACCACAATCCCTGAGTTCTTCGTTCTCGCAAGCTCATAGCATAGCACAACGCATGTATAAATGCAAACTGTTTTTTTGGAGAGCTCTGCGTCTCTCTCGTTGCCGCCCTGTGCTGAGTTGAATGCTCCTCTTTGTTTCGACCTCGAGACTGACGCTTTGGTTTAGATCTAAATTCTGAAAGATTTACTAGCTTGATTCCTTGCTTGCTTTTTGTTATTTAATTATAAGCTTCTGGTTCGCATAAAATTATTTATGTTCATGATCACGCGTTTGTTGTGCATTGATGCTCCTCTGTTCCTACCGGTTTATTGTATTGCATTTTAATGACCAATAAATAAATGGGGTCATAATCAGGTCAGGAAATAATGAATTTGGTTTTGAATACTTGTTCTAATAACAGAGGACGTCCAAAGAAGGCTGAAAAGAAAGAGGAAGAGAGCGAGGATAATGAGAATAATGAGGAAGAAGAAGAGTCTTCAGAGGACAACGCTGCCAAGCCGGAGCCAGCGCCAGCTAAAACTAAGAAGGCTGATAACACCAAAGCAGAAGCTGATGGGAAGAAGAAGCCAGGACGAAAACCTGGAACCAAGGCTAAGAAGGTATTTACTGTTTCACCATGTAAAATCTTTACGTAAAATGTAAACAGCGAGTAATTTGAATTTTTGGAAATATTTTAGGAAGTTGCACCAGTTCCTGAAGGAAAACGTCCAGCAAAGCGCACTGCTTCGGTTGTGGCCAAGACAAAAATGGCAGAAGTCGCTGCGAAGGAAAATCCAATCAAGGCAGGTCGTACTGGAAAGAAAGGAGCCAAAGTTCAGAAGACTGCATAGTTTTTATTGAATGTGTTAAGTGCCTACTCTCCTTCTAATAAGTATCGCTACTGCAACTTTTTTTTACATTTTTTGTAACGAATTTAAGTTAAGATTGATAATTATTAGTCCCTATTAATTAATACCATTTCAGCGAATCTTTCTCTCTGTTTTACCATCGATTATTTCGTTCCATCTTTTATCAGTTCAATTCAGCCATCTAGAATTGAAAGGTCAAAATGACAATAGACCGATTCGAAAATAAGGACTATTCGGTAAATTCTGTTTCAGATGTTCCATCGTAAACAAGACTGTTACATAATTTGTAGAAATACTTGAACTTTAATAGAGACTTAATAAACTATCAGTTATCAATTTCGAATTGTTGGCTGGCGATTGTCGTCCTTGAATCTTTAATTGAAATTAAATATTTAGCATTGCGTGAACGCATCAAGGTTCCATTGCAAGTTAAATTGTTCAGATGTCCGAAAGATTGCTGACACGATTCAGAATTGATTTGTGTTGATTTTCATTACCAACATTTAGACTATGCTTGTGTTGGCGAATTGAGAATTACGTGTCCTGTAAATCGGCGAATCGTCAAGTGGAGCTATTTGGCATTTGGCATTTGTTCTTGTGAAATTAGTATTGATTATCTGCCATCGGCCAAGCAGCCAGTCAAAGTCAACTGGGAAACGATGCGTTGAATAATGAACGAGACAAAGACAATCACAATATCGAGTGACTGTCTATAAATTGTCTCTAAACTAAATTTTCCTGACCACCACTTTGCCTTGCGTGTAATATCATTGTCTATGAGTATAAGCATTAAACATCGACACCGGCACCACTTCATCGGTTAATAACCACCCGTGGATGGTTTTTGGTTGCCTATTGCCTGCCCACTTTAGGATTCTTTGTTATGTTGTGAAATGCAAATGTGTGCCACGCCAGACTGTCACCTTCACCCGCAGTATAAATTCTCCGGGGAAAGTGTCTCACGCGATCCAGTTTTGGATTCGACGGACGCGTGCGATGCCATTTGTGAATCCGCTCGTGGACAGACATCGGCATCACATTTTCAATTCGCCATTCGTCTATTCAGGTCAATAATATACAGTAATTCTCCCGTAAATGTTCAGAATGAATCCGAATACTCAAACTCAAAATCAAATCGCACCTTCTCCGATGGTGCTGGAAAGCGTGCAAAGAGTGCAGCGTGGTCTCGAGATAAGAAACACGAGGGTTGGACCTGACGAGAATATTGACTGGTCATTAAATCAACAGTACGCAACACAACAGACGGTCGGACAAGGACAGGGACAAGGAAATTTAAGCGATCCGCAGTACCTGAATCAAATTCAGAGGGCGCCGGTACCAGGTAAGATATTTTCGGCGTCACCGACTCGGCTCCGCTTCGGAGATTCTCTCATGGGGATCTGCATTTAAGTAATTCTATAATTCGCTTCTGGTCGCAGAGAGACCACGCGCTACTCAAGTCGGCCAACTAAACAATCTCTCCAGCATTCCACAACCGCAGCTGCAGTTGCAAACGCCGAATCAGTATCAGAAGTTTCAACAGCCTCCGCCTCCGCCCTTCGACTATGTCCAGGCGCAGAATGTCGTCAACACCGCATCGACACCCGTCGGCATCGGAGCCAGTCGAGCGGAGCTCGTCTCTCTCTCATCTGACGAGTCGAGCGTGCACACACGACGAGCTCGCAAGAAACGCAAGAAATCGACGCATCAATCACACCTGACCTTCTCTGTCAGAAAGATTCTGGTCATCATTCAGATTATCTTCATCTTTCTCTTCGCTGTATTTGTGAACTATGGAGACGAAGTCACTTCTAAACCAATGCTTGAAGATCAGAAGAATTCGAGGAGAGACGTGCGAGTGGAGTCGACTCCTGTCCCATTCGAAGAGACGCTGGAGTACCACGCGAGTGATTACACGAGGCTGCACAAGTATTATGCATGTAAGTTTGTGAGTTATAAGCTTAGTTAACCTTTTGCCCATAATCAGACCTCATAATTACAGCGTACAGCCGTAGGTCAGCTAATTAGATTTAATTTAATTTAAATCGGTTCTGCCTACTCCATGCGCGTGGTGTCGGCTCTTCTTTTTAAGACCGTGGCTCTGAGATGTTGAAAGAAGCTCGTTGTACAATTTGACATTGATCTGTCATGTAATTGAAAAGACAGCTCGTAGAGTTTCTGTTTCTGGATTTTATTCTCCGTGTAAACACAAAATTCATGCAGTCCATTATTGTATTAATTTAATGAAATGATTGTGGGGTATTTGCACAAGTCCGCAAGTGGGCGAACGGTGAAGGAAAAACCAAACGTTAAATTACAAATCGGAAGAATAATTCAGAAGATAGACAAGCCCGCCAGTGCAGTGCTTCAGTTTGACTGAACACAGACAAAAGCAGAAACGATCAAATTGTTTAAATTGGGAGTTAAGATGTTTAGCATTTGAAATAATAATGGAGAATGCTAATCAGTTGAGAGTACAGAGAAACAGAGAATAATGCTGATGGTAATAATACTTTGTGGGGAAGAACCAGTAACCAACTCAGCCAGTCAAGTGAAAGACTTCTGAGCCTGGGCTGGTTGTACTTTGAGTTCGAAATGACATGGCAGGACAAGCTCTAATTTATCCATTTATTGAACACAACGTAACTGGTAACTCGCTGATTACGCTATGCTGCGTTACGTTACGATTTAACTATGCGATCTGGGCTCAGCTTCAATTCCAGCCTTAGCACTAGCGCAAGCATTAACAAAGCGAGGCACACGAATCTTTTAATGGGCACTCTTTGTCCTTTTGGCTTTTAGTTTTGAGTTCGGCGAGGAATTGCTGAGCTTGCAGCTTCCAACTCCCACGAAGAAGTGCATTTCGCATTTCGCAGAAGTGTGACCGGCACTCCCATTTCGAGTTCGACTCAGGCAAGGCAGTTACACAAAGCAGCCTCTAAAGTCTAGAGTCTAGAGTCTAGTTAATAAGTATTCTCATCATGGCGAAAATGAATCTCGAAAGTGCCAAATTCGTCCTGTTGACGCTTTGCGTCCAAATTCTGCTCCTGGTGTTGTTTATCGAGTTTACATCGTACGATGGCGAGGCTAGCGCGAGGGACCCCAAAAATTCCATTGATCCGGGAAGAGGAGGCAACAAGCCAGAAGATAACTCAATTTATCGATATCATCCAGGTAAATGCGAAACGGCAACACCATCAACACCATAATTAAGTTGATTATTGATTGGGTGGATTGAACTTCGCCGCATTGACCTAATACCTTCTTGTGGGTTTTTCGTCTTTCATCCTGAAAAAACGAGTTCCTTTTTCGTTTTTGTGGTGCACAAGTTGAGAGCGACAGACGCCTTTTAGCCTTACGAATTTTTTCAATTAAACAATCGAGACTATGTAGGTATGCAATTCCCAAAAAAAATAGTTGAATGATGTGATCACAGTCACCAGTACAAGTTTGGAGATCTGTACCTTGTAAATTCAGAATCATTAATTTATTATCGAAAAGTAGTAGTCAGAAGTCAAGCAATCATAGAGAAAATCCTTTTGAAGAATCGAAATGCTGGCGCTGGCTAACTGATCGCATTGAAGTTAATTTTGACTGACTCCTCTTGAATATTGCTTAATTGTACATACTTTTGTCTAAATTTCAGTGTTTCAAGATGTGCACGTCATGATCTTCATTGGTTTCGGGTTTCTCATGACCTTCCTGCGGAAGTACGGCTACAGGTTCGTGAATCGTAATTTCTGACTCCTCGCTCTGATGAACTGAGGCAATTTGAGAAGAATCTGACGCTAATCGTTTGGTGTATTGTTTCTGACTTCGTTATCCCAATTCAGTGCGGTTGGCTATAATATGTTGATTGGTGCAATTGCTATTCAATGGGCGATTCTCTGCAGAGGAGCATTCGAGCACGGAATTGGCACCATTCCAATTAATATTCAAAAGTAAGTTCAAGTTTATGGTCAATTCGCATTGCATTGTGTTGCATTAGTGGGTGGTAAGAAAATGAAAACCACTGCAAGGAAGTCGTTAAAATGTCTCGCAAGTGCCAATTAAACCAATCAAATGTAATTGAATGTGTCACTAGAATGCAATTGCATATCCTCTGTTTTCTTTTTTAGTCTGATCAATGGCGACTTTGCTGCTGCATCCGTGCTGATCACATTTGGTGCAGTTCTCGGCGTGACGAACCCTCTTCAATTAGTCGTGGTGACCCTCATTGAAGTCTTTCTCTACGCTCTCAACGAGCACATCGGAATTGGATTATTCGAAGTACGTGCAAGATGAATTGGAGTCTTTATCTTAATGCAAAATGCAAATGTGATATGCTGAGATTAATTTCAGTTTCGTCAGCCAATTGTTAATTACTGCTAATACTCATTTAAAAGAAGGAGTGCCCCGTGTAAATTTTCTTAGAAGTTTTGCGCATTACTTAAGACAGTCTTTATATGCTGATTACCTGCCCACAAATTAGAGCAAAGGAGACTATTTAAATTCAGGACCCTGACCAGCTCATAATATGAACATACCAAAGGCAAAATAGTAAAAAAAAAAGCTATAAACTAGAGCTAACTCTCCAATTGTGAGAGCGTGGCGTGACGTGTGATTCCTTATTGCTCAAAATCGCTGGCTGTTCGCTGCAGAAGAAGTAGAAGTTTGAGTTTTACTGATCCCCATATTTTATGCAAAACAAATTATCGAATTCACGCTTCGTAAAGAACCATTTGGTTAGCAATTTGTTTGTGCACGATTCGCCCGTCGTTACTTCAATGCCGTTATTGCGAGGCGAGCTTGTGCCATTTACCATTTGGATGTAAAATCTTCTAGCGAGTTAGCACATTCGCTAACAATTAAGTCTTAATTGTACGACGGCTTAAACGAACCTCGAGTGTCCAGTTTTCCGTGGCCTATAGTCAATAACTGATACAATTCCGCCTACTCCGAAATATGAAAGAGAGTTATTGTGCTACCATTGCGTATTCCAAAGATCTCAAACGACGTTTGTAAATTCTCATGCACAGCGAAGGCTAAAGCTAAACTATCTCAAATCTGACGCTCGAATGTTTTTTAGGCCGTGGATATCGGAGGCTCAATGATCATCCATGCATTCGGAGCATATTTTGGCTTGGCACTCAGCTGGACTCTCCGCAGACAAAGCGAAATCAAGAATACAAAGTACGAGGAAGCCACTGCGACAACCGACCTTTTTGCCATGATAGGTAAACAACACACAGCGAATTTGCAAATGAAAGAAACCTCCCCGTGGTGAATCTGTGGAATCCGTGTAGAATTTTGTTGAATTGAGAATTTGTGCTATCCAAATGTCAGTGTCAGGGTTTTAAATCTTAAGTTCCTTTGCGACCACGTCTTCCGTGCAAAAATTTGCCTTGACCCTGACCCGGGCTGATTCCTTCTGTGCGAATTTCAGGTACGGTGTTTCTTTGGCTGTTTTGGCCGAGTTTCAACGGAGCCTTGGCCGTCGGAGACGATCAGCATCGAGCCGTCATCAACACAGTCCTCTCACTCTGCGGCTGCTGCGTTGTTTCTTTCGGAATTTCGGCGCTTGTCAGTAAGGACAACAAGTTCAACATGGTCCATATCCAAAATGCGACACTTGCAGGTAGTGTCCCAAGTCTGTCTTCTCGGGTGTGAAAAAATTCATGAAAATTGCTTGATTAGGTGGAGTCGCCGTTGGTGCAACTGCCGACTTGATGCTTCGACCATTTGGCGCTCTCCTGATTGGATCCGCGGCCGGGCTTCTTTCCACACTTGGATACGTTTACATTACCGTACGCCGTCCTATTTTGCATTACAATTTCGCATAATTTGAAAACAATTAGCAAGAAATTTAAATATAACAGCCCTTTCTGCAACGAAAAATTGGGCTTCATGACACGTGCGGAGTCCACAATTTGCATGGGATGCCTGGAGTTTTGGCCGGTCTCATCTCCATTCTCATGGCCGCCCTTGCAACGGAGAACGATTACGGACAAAGGTGACTGGTTATGTGAAAAGCCTTGCAGCTCTGTGCGCGATTCATGCTGGTTACATTTAATAGACATTTCGATTAACATTTTAGCTTGTATCTTCAATACCCTGCTCGCGCGCCGCCAGAAAACTCGTCAGAACTCCGTGAGATGCAGTCGGACTTTCATCTGATTCAGCCTGGAGACAACAGAAGCGCTTCGAGTCAGGCTTTGTATCAACTGGCGACATTGGGAGTGACTTTGGGTAAGCACGAATTTATGTCCCATCAAATTAAACGTTCTTTAGGACAAGTTTACCATTGGAACTTACCCTTGTTTGCAGGTATTGGAATCGTTGGTGGAGTATTGACAGGTTCGCAATATTAATCATATCAGTGGACAGGATGCTAAATTCTCAGGCTTCTCTCATGCTTGTTTTGAATTTTGTGCTCAGGTTTGTTACTGCGCCTTCCATTCTTCGGCAGAGTACCGGATGAGCACTTATTCGATGATTCCCGGCATTGGGAGGTGCCGGAAGACGAAGAGAATCCACAGAAGGAACATCATTCAGACGGCATCACAGATGTAGAAATGACAGCAGAGAAAGTTCTTTAAAGCGGTCCAGTCCCAAGTTCGAGTTCCGACAGTTTCTTTGCATCACTTACGGTAGTCGATGCGTTTGACAAACAATGCTGACTGGTTTCTTGATTTTAATTCGCCTTGACCATGCTGAAGCTTTGCAAAACGAGCGGTGAATAAATTCTTTGATTTTTCTCGGATTCCGAGCATCATTGAACTTCTTTTATTCAGGAAAGGTTTCAATTCAGTATAAATATCATCAGCTGAAGGTAATTAAGTAAATGCATGCAAAGCCATAAGTAACTGAATAACAAAGATAATGAAATAATTGTAATTGTACCTTAGCTTAGCTAGCACGTATTGTAAGTTTATGATGTGATGCATTTTTTCACTTGTTGATTCGATGTGGTGATGCCCTTTGAATTGAGGTAGATCTCAATGTCAATGGACACGCTGATTGTTGTATAACTAGGCGTAGTAGCAGGAAGTACAGCAGGATGGTGATTGTTAACTAGAGCAAGTTGTCTGCTACTGCTAGTCTTCTTAACACTAATGTTATTATGGTTAGGATTATAGAAACTAGAAGCGGAAGAAGTTGGGGACAATTCACTCAGACTCTCCAGACTACTGCTGCTCCGGTCGCTGCTGTAACAGCTGTTCATGCTCTCTAGACTACTACTTAGGCTACAATTGCTTCTCGTGTTCATTATGCTATCCAGACTCGTGCTTCGACTAATACTACGACTACTGCAAGGACTGTACGTCAACGGACTGCTGCAATTACTGTAATAACAAGACGGGGAAGAAGAACAGGAAGAGGCAGCACTACTAAAATGATTGCCACCGTTTGTACTCATCTCCAACAAATTTTGGACATCAGACTTTAGAGTGGGTGAGAACTGATTGTTGACGAGCGTCACGCTCTTCTTCATGCTCACATGAAGAACTAGCGTGAACTCATTCAGTTTGAACTGAATTCTGATTTTGGGGCGATTCTTCAAAATTAGTCGAAACAGGTCTCCGATAGTCACGATCTGAAACTGAGAGGTTCTTGACGAACTCCGAGCGACTTCGTTGTAGTCCATGCCGGAAGTCGCAGATGCAGAAGCAGCAGAAGTAGTGGTCAGATTCTGTTCGCTGGCGTACAGTCGAGAGTTCCTTCCATTCTTACAGTAAGTGGTGCTATGATTATGGTGCCTATTGCGGAGACTATGCTTACTGTCATCGTTAGTGTAGTAATTCTCATTCGCTCGGGAGTGCAGGGACACCGAATCTCCATCGGCCTGTACATGTTCAAATCCTCATTGTGATTTCTTCCCTTTATTTCGGGGTTTGTGATCACCATTTTGTTGCGCTTCGGACTTTGGCAAAATATTGTTCTGTGAAATCAAAGCATTCCATTAGTGCATTGCCGAAATCACAATTTTATTCCAAGTCAAGCACTTTTCATGCTACTCGTGGAAAAATTGCAATTGGGAAGCCAATCAAGAAACAATGCGAATGCGGATCGAATACCAAATGTGGCCCGAAAGTGAAAGTGTGATTAAAACCCGAAAAATTAAGTACTGAAAGAGAAACACCAAAGTCCAAAGCAAATGATCCCAAAATCCCATAGAATTACTACTACAAGCAAAGAGTTTTATTTAGCACTATTGAGTATTGAAAGTAGTAACAGGTTACAGCCACAGGCCACAGAATAAGAATAGAAACTGAAGTAACAATTGAAGAGAATAAGTTAACAGCAACACCAAAGATAAAGAAGATTCGAGAAAGTGTTACAAACCCGTTCAGCAGGCAAGGCCCGCATCCGCGTTATCTCTAAAGTCACTTTAATCCCATTACCCAGAGTATCAATTCCGTCTTTATTGCATCTCAGTTAGCGACAGCAATCGGGCAAGCATTGCTGGATGCAAATTTCGGAGCAAAACCTACCAAATGCTTGCGAGCTGAGTTGACAACATTGTCGGTGACTGAGACAGCAGAGTCTACTCGAGATTGAGCAAGTCCAAAGACGCGTTTGGCAACATTATTGACCAAGTAGAGAGCTTTGCGGAAGAGGTAGCCTACGCGAGCAGTCTTTTCTTCTGGTGCTGGCTGAAGAAACCCGTTCTGCTGACCATTCTTCTCTGAGCTGCTGTCGGCAGGAAGGAACCGATTGATGACGTTCGCAGCAGTGTCCAAGCAGTTCTCAACAATGTCCAGTCCAAATTGAGCCAATCGGGTTCCCAAAACCACTTCGGACACTGACTCGATTCTCTTCACAGCGGGAGACACTTTTGCGTTCACGAGTTCTTTAGTCTCGCTGTAAATCTGTGAATAAAAGCAAGACATTACCGTTAAAACTTTGGAAACATTTAAACTCTTTACTTTTCGTTATTTATGACGCTTACCAACTGTGGTTCTTTTGTAATGACTGGAACAGTCGATTCCAACTTCTCCAGTCCAAACGTAGCCAGGTTGTCAATTTTCTCCAGCGGTTGTGCTGCAAGTGGAGTCAGAATCTGAGCATAAGGCACGGCTTTGCCTGCCACTCCAATCGCGGTTCTTTCAGCGACATTAATAGTCTTGGCAATTATTCCACCGGAATTCTGCGAAGATGGAAGAACATGTCAAGGTTAGAAAATTTTCCATGTTTGTAGGTCATTCTCGCTCAAAGTAGCTCGCTAGTGCTCGTACACGAGGGCAGGAGTTCTTATTTTTAGTTCGTACACATGTCAGATTTCTTCATGCCATGCAGATTTTAGCGAGGCGAATGAACTCGAGATAGAATCGGGCCTCTTGGCTCGTGACAATGCAATGCAATTGTTTCCCGTTCCAGACTTAAAAACAGTGACCGAACAGGAATTGTCTCAAAAAATGTGTTTCGTGTGTGGAGGGCATGCACTTCGTCTGAGAAAGATAGCTGAACTTCCTATTCCAGGAACACGGTTAGACATACATCAAGACAGAACGGAGCATCAGCAGCCATACAATGCTATAATTAGTATATTATGTAAAGTTAATTAAATTAAAAGGCGATCGATAATCTTGCTCTTCTTCCTCTTTGGGTTGACATTCTCTGCCCTCTTGCAGTTTGGCCTTTCCTTATTTCACATTCTTGCTCTCTTTTGAGTTGAACTTCAAACTATCACATTAGCAGAACATGATGAAACCACATGTCAGATAAGTAACAGCAGCGTAGTGCTGCGAAGAGATGAGAACGACCATCTCTGGTTGTATCAAAAGGACAAAAGGACAATTACATGTAGAGATATTAAAAATATAAAAAATGCAACTTTGGAATTAGATGACATATGAAGTCCAAAGTTACATAAATTAATTGACATTATCTCATCAAAGGGCACAAAGAGCACGAGAGAGCAAACTCAGAAACTTCATTTAATCATCGGCCAGCGATCATGCACACAGTCTTGATCATGAAAACGAGATGATGATCGATGATTTTTTCCTATTTCTGGCAATTAATCTTGATATCCATTGCTTCTTTGAACTTTATGCCCATGCCATCGCATCGCCAACATGCAGGAAAACAAGGCAAGCTACTAAATGTCACATGCACAATGTAAGAATTACGAAATGATAAGTGGCACTCTCCAGTCGCGATTGTTCTCCTCAACAATGAACTGCAACTACATACAACTCTATGCTAGTGACTTCCTTACCTTAACTTTTCCGTAGTAGTCGCTTGCGACTGCCAGTGCTGAGTGCACAATTGGAAGTTTCACAAGACGTTGGAGAAATTGTGAAGAATCCACTGGATTCGGTAACTTTGCGACTGAATTGTTGGCCATTTTTTGCTGTGATCTTCGGTACATGCACCGATCAGGAACCACGGCTGACTTGGCTGGCTTTGGCTTGGCGGCTGGCTGACTGCTTCCCTAATTGAGGACGCTCAAGCAGGAAAGAGACTGGAGACACCGAGTTGAGTGTCCGAATGACAGATTAGAACTGAAATCAAAAAATAGAGTGAGCATTAGTTATACGGATTACCATATCCCATGCCCCATGCATGCACGAGACGACACAAGTGCGGTACAAAGTACCTTCCACTTCTTAACATGCAAAACGACCACTTGACCTCCTGTGACTGTGACGATCTGACTACGAAATGACATGGGGCTTTGAGCCTGCCTGCCTTCCGATGCGACCGATCCATCGCTGACAATTCAGTCGATGATTTGGTGATGTGAATATAAAATGATGATACAAAGGTGAATTCATGATGAAGCAGCGGCAGCATGCAGTGCAGGATGAGTTACTGCATTTTAGCCAAGGAATGCATCACGAAATACCGAAATGCGTTTTTGATGCAGCACTGTAAACAGCATAATCGGAGTGCACACACGTCCAGAAGGAAGTGTGGATCAGAAGAAGTCGATAAGTGCTGCTGGCAGACGAAGTGTCCTGATTTATAAACCGGACGTAGACTTTATCCATCCAAGTTCATAATTTATTAGACTTTTGAACCCGCGTGCCGCATGACGATCAGAGTCTGAAATTTCGAAATACTTACACTCAAATTATGTCGCACTTGGAACCTTGGCATTGGCACGGTGGCCTCCGAAATCGTTTGTAGAAACAGAAATTCTGTACTGTTCTTATGAACTTGACTGGATGATGTCAGTCACAACGTCAGCGTGTACGCCGAGGCCAGAATGAGTGTCAGCTCGCTCTGACTCTGGTTTTCTTATCTGCACCATTCACTCTGTCTTCCTTTGCTTACACTGGCCGAACCTAGCAATGCAATGATATGCTCCTCCATTTTAATGACTTATCATGAACTTGATACTTGAATGAGAAAATTATTCGCGTCCTCCGTGCTGCGTCCGTCCATGAGCCATGAGGCAATGGCAATGGCATTGGATTTTATGTCTTCTTGGACTCAGACTTTGGTAATCAGTTGCAGAGATGCTGATGAGAGAATAACCTCTAATAAATGGGTCTCTTTGTTCGGAGATGACTACGATTAGAAGTCTGTGATCGTTGGGCGATTAATTAGAAGAAAATCGAAAGTCATGCAACCAGCAGCCGTTTCGTTTTCGAAAATCAATGGTCAAGCAATCACATGCGGCGTGAATCTGAGTGGATGAAAGATGAAAGTTATTTACAGAGCCTAGAATCATTTAAGAGACCGCTTGCTTACGTATTACGCATTAAGTTCATTCAAACGGCGCGTTTATCTTGTACGTGTGTAAGATTTATCTTCTCATGTTGACGGTCTTAATTGATTCGACTCAGAATATCTCATCGTGCAGCAGCAGCAACAATTTCTTTAGTAAGCGAAAAACGAACTCATAAAATCCTTCCTTTTTGATATACTCAGCAGAAAAAGCTTGAAAATCATCCGCGCATCTTTATGTACTTGAAATCTCTGAATTATTGACATGGGTGACCAACTTACTAATAAACTTATGCCCTTGTGACATTGGAAGCTTAAGTCAGGAGCAAATCTGCTCCAAACTGCCGAGAGTAGTCAAGTCGAGTTATCAGCATTTTGTAGGTTTTAGATTAATGAGGTTTATTTCTCGTTACAGCTCAGTTAATTTTGAAGGCACGGATCCGTTTCCAAGTTCAGAACATTGACAGCCTACTGAGCTACTCGTACCTCACAAATTGATGGTTTTGAGATTGTCAAACCCTGCGTGTTGGATAAAATACTGGTTCAAGTCATTCAACACAACAAGAAAGAAACCAGTAATCAACTTCGTATTCGTGCTCGAGTTTTTTTAATTCAACCTTGAATCTCCACACATTCGCCTAGTGACAGAAACAACCCTCACCGACAGCTTTCGAGATTAAAGCACAGACTTGGCGTGGTCAGGAATCTTTTCACGCAATCGCAATGACAGGCCGGCGATGGCTTTATTTTTAAAACGGGAAAGAAAAGAATCCTACCGACACCGAAAATAGTAGTAGGAAGATGAAAGACTCGAAAGGCATGGACGATGAGTCGGATGAAATATCGAAATAAACTGCCTTGACCCTGCATACCAGCGTCGTTAAATACAAAGTTCATGATCAAAACATTGCCCAACACTTTATCTTGACCCGAACCTTGTGACTATGCGAATATGAAGCCCATGGAACAAAATGGCTTCTGTTCTGAAGCCGTTGTGAGAATCGTTTGTTTACAATTCGCATTACATACGATACGTTCATGTTCAACTAGTTCTAGTTGGACAAATGTTGGCTGATAAACCTGAACACCCCACAAAAAATAATTATTGAAGTTGTGTATTGCTTCATGTTCAAGGTGAAAATAAGGTGAGTCAGCTCAGAAGCCCGACTGGAATAAGAATTAAAGTCGCAATAAGGAAAATCTTCTTCATTAACTAATAGCAGCTGCAAAACCGTTGTTGCCTTGCTTTGCCTTATATTCACACCTAAACTTGCAAGGCAAACTTGGCTCGGCCTGGTCTGGACTTTGACTTGTCAATATTTGCTATGTACGAACAGGTTCTAATCTTCCACAAAGAATCACGATGCTGATTGCTGGCTACGGCTACTGGAATTTGAAGCCTTGACATATCTCACATAGACTCATGGTCTCTTTAAACTAAAAAACATGCATTGGCATTGCGTACACTTCCGTTATTGTGCTCATCTCTTGCAATAATTGCTGCTCATATGTGAATTTTGTCAATCTAGCCTTAATTTCTGATCACAACGCAAAACGCAATAATTATTGTAGGTATGCAAGACAAGAGAAAAGCACTGCAAAAAAGTTGCTCACCTCAATTTTTCACCGACGCGAAGCAAAGTCGGCAGGCAAGCACGCACGGCAAGAATTTACAGTTGGACGCTGCTCGTTAGCTCGTTGCTGTTTCTTTCTGCATGAGAAGTAAACCAGAGAGTTAATCAAGATATTTAATATTGTTATTGTTATTGTCTTGCATTATCTTGCAGTTTTGAAGTGGACTGCAGAGCGAAAAGCATGTAAAGAACGGCTACAATTTGCAAACTTTGCGTTTACGGTGCGGATATGAAACTTTCTTAATTTTTTACGGAAACAGCAAGATCGATGTGAGAAATGGGGTTTAGGCATTAAGTATGAGTGCTAACCTGCAGTAAAATGGAGTTCCTTGCGAATTGTGATGTGACTCTCAGGTAAAAGAAATCAGCGAAGCACAATTTAAAATTCCACGAGACTGAGACTCGACGCGAACTAAACTTAAACGTGTGAACGTGAAATTAAAGAAGAAATAAAAACGCGTGGAATGTTTCAGGTTGCAGCTTCTTCAGATCTTGAACAGGTTCTTCTTGTTGAGTTGCTTCTGAGCTGATGCGTAAGTAAATAAAATGTTTTCAACTCGAGTGTCTCAAAACTACAACTGAATACTCGAAGACTTCGGCAAGTTGCTTTTTACAAGTTCAACGCTACGATACGGACGGCCTGCTTGCCGCTTGCTTGTGGACGTTTACAGCAGCTCGCAGTGCAGTGTTTGACTCTTGTCTCCCTCAACTTTACAATTTATCATGAAACTGAAACGTGCATTGAAGAATTGTAGTTAAGTTAACGCTGAGTACAGGCACATGTTTAGCTCTAAGGTGACTAGCACTGGCTTGAGTTTGGTTTGAATACTGCACAAGATTTACAAGCAAGCAGGCAAACACCAAACTCAATAAAGCAATTAGGCTCTGCTTATGACTTCTGCACGTCTTGGTGGAGTTTTGACCTATTGTATCAACAAGGAATCGCGTATCGATATCATTGCCTGTCGTCCTGAATCCCAATCACAATACCTTGCACGTTGAACCCACTCGACTTGGACTTGGACTTTACATACAACAAGCAAGCGGCCGGCCTCAGTTGCTCCCGTAGGCGAACTTCACTGATTCACTGAGAGACGCTTGACAAATGTCAAAAGCCAGTCTGATGTAACTCATGCAACAGATGAGTACAAGCACATGACATAATACAATAGAATGAAGATTAAATGTCGATTACGAATGGTATGTATTGCATTTTTAAACTGTTGAAACATCGTAATGGTTTCAAGCTCCAATGCTCAGAGTGTATCCCAATTGCAATTCCTGAATAATTCATTTGCAGTGTGCAGGAACAGCGACGACTCAACCTTCCGGCGAAACGCATAGTTCATGTTAATTTGAACTGCATCAAGAATAGTAATGGCCAGCCGGGGTTGTAAACCTCAATTGTCAATTCAATCTGTGCGTGCCCGTCGGATACTCGCAAGTCTCAACACTCAAGCATTTCACTGCGTGTTGTCTGGTGTGGCGATAGCCAAAATAAAAACACAGGAAGACGAGACTGACTGAGACTCAGATTGAGCAAGCAGTGCAGCTCTTCATACAATGGAATGTATGCACTTTGGTTAGCGTTCAGCATGCATTTAATAATGGAAGTAAATACCCTGGAAAATTCTTGGACTTTGGACCCTTTTTTCTTCCAGTAGGCCCGAGCCTGAGTCTGGCCAAGTCGTGAGTATGATGAGCATGAACCCTTCGCCAAGCCAGAGAGATGAAACGAGTGAAATGAAAGAGAAGTCTGAGATTATTGAGCAGCGAACTATGTTCGCTCGTTCAGGACGTGACAGACGAAATGTACACTGAACATGGTCTCTGACTGGCGGCACTGACGATGAGCCCCAGTCCAAAGGCATCGGCATTTAAACTCTTGGAATAATAATGAAAACGCGGTTAAGAAGCCATTTCGTGTGTCGTCGATTTGTTTTTCATGGAAATCGACCTTTGGCCGGTTTATCTTCATCGCCATGCTCGCGGTACTCACAAAAATAAAATTTCTGTGCCAGTGTCCTGTGATGCTGCTGCTGTTTTGTTCTACTTCCACATTTCAGTCCAGGCCAGGCCACATGCGTGCTCTGCTCGGTATCGCATGAAAGGAACAAAGTCAAAGCTCATACATTCCGCATGATGCTGCTCATTGTCACAATTGTACTCATTATAAGGAACTGGAATTAATTGAGTTCAATGTTCAAATACTCAGACGCAGAATTACACATGTTCAATTCATGATTTATCCACCGGCGACGCCGGTGGACCAGGTCGAAGCTTCGATGATCTTTGACCAGACTAAATACCTGCAAATGTTGCAATTATTGAGTGTGGTCTTGCTGATGCTGACGCAATTTAGCACGTCTTAAATTTTCCAGTTCCTGTGTAAAAATCTTCCAAAATTCGAAATACACGTACGTAAAAATTGCAAAGAACTCAAAGTCCGCTCATCAACCTAAAAATCAGCCATCTTTGTGTCAGATTATTTACCTTTAACCTTTCTAACTGAAATTGGAAACATCTTGGCGCATGACCCTCGAATCTCGATGTTGATGACTGACGACCTTTTAACAGAAGAATTATAAAAAATCTCATGAACCAAGTTAATAATAGTATAAAAGCAGCAGCAAAAAGTGGCTGAAACTCTATAAAGAGTGAACTTCGACCGACTTTGATGGAGATGCGATGGCTTCGACCGGATTTAAGTCGGATAAGCTTTGGTTTCACTTTTTAAGACGTGTTCTTTGGGTTCATCGTTCATTTGAGGTTGAATTTTGAGAAAAAAATTGGACAAGAAAATTCTGTGCCCAGATTGTGCCCAAAGTTCAACGTAAATAAGACGACGTGATGATGGACGCATCATTGATTTGATGCATTAATTTCGCTATTTCGCCATGCCGTACCGAGATTATCTGAATCATCCTTCCAGAGAATGAAATCCTCAACTTTGAGCTGGCATATGACACGACACGACTTGGGCTTCAGTTTATCCGTAAGCATTTCAGATTCAGAAAAATATTACAATTCTAATGATCTCTTAATTCTTATAATTATAATTAAACATGAATTACGTTGGAAATTATCAGCATGCAGCCAGCACATGTGTTCTCCTCTGAGTAATTAGTTTCCTCATTTCGTCGTCGTCAAGCCAAGATGGGTTCAAAGCTCAATTGCTCCAAGTGGGACTGGCTTGGAGTCATGAGTTTTGAAGGTGCCGAAGTTCATCTAGTGAGCAGATGACAAGATGACTATTCTCATTGGAATTTATGCTGGCTCTGGTGTTCTCATTTTCTTCCGTTTCTCCTTTTGTTTCGCCAAATCACAATTCATTGAGGACAATCCATCAATTTAGCAGTTTCTGACACTTTTCTCGAGAATCAAAATTTTCACTTTGTACTTTGCGACATTTCGAAGGCAGGAAGCCCGTTTTCATGTAATACGTGGCCTTCTGCCAAGCCAAGGCTTCAGACTCACAACGAGCGTGAAAATCATTTCTTCCAGATGATTCCGCCTTGTCTCGTCCAACTCTTGAGAGATTATTTGGGTTCATGGAAAGGCTTTCAAGAAATATGGGTCTTAGTATTAGGACATGGGCTTGTATACTGGGAATAGGAAATATAGGTGAAATGTGTAACAGACCCAAGAAGTCTCGATGGGGCACAAATGCACTTGAATCACTTGGCGTGCACGTGAAATCGTCGTGAGGTAAACATGTTCATGTTCGACTCTCCAAATAGATAAATGCGGTGCTAAGCCTTCCTTTTCTGCTAGCCGGTCTAAGTAGGTCTGTTTCGACTTTGGTTTATTATTATTGACATAATTTTATCATATCTGCATTGTACTTTGGTTGTAAATACACAGCCAAACCATTTTTTACCTTTTCGAAGTCACAAGTTAACTAAACTACGACGTGTAATGCCAGACAGAAATTTACAGCCACGACGAGTGCGGGAGTGCATTCGTCGTTTGGGATTGGTGGAAGCATGGACATAAGCAGCAGAGATAAGTGCATCAGATGTTTGTAAACACGCACACGACGTCCGAACTTTAAACTGCCTATTGCGCTTTACCGCGTTTGTGCTTGTCACAATTTTGCATTTGACATTTGACACGTCAATAGGTAATTGTGAAGTGTTTCCTGATTCCTGAGTTTCGTTCGCGGTTCTAATCTGTTGTCTCGACCCTGGATAATTAAACAATTGACCGTGGAAATTTTGTGGCAAAAAGGATTCTAATCTTCGACATCTGCGACAAATTCGCAATTCGCTCTGTATGATCTCATCAGTCGCAGTCACAAATTTCAGCCAAGTGATGTAGCGCATTCCTGTTTTTAGTTTTTACGAGGATCTCGAGATTTGTTCATATTTTTGCGATATTTTAACTCAATTTCGATCATGGTTTCCATAAATGATAGCGGAACGGTTGATTTCATCATCCTAATCTTTGACATTTCGATACTCATAATGTACTTCTTGACTTTTGGTCTTGCCGTGCATGGCATGAATGCTGGTGAAATGAGTTGATGATTTGACCTTTAAAAAGATGGACTTTGACATTTTACAGATAAACGTTAGTTTCTAGCAGTACAGCCTAGCGTAGCATGGTGATGGAC
This sequence comes from Mesaphorura yosii, assembly GCA_009869945.1. NCBI lineage: Eukaryota > Metazoa > Arthropoda > Collembola > Poduromorpha > Tullbergiidae > Mesaphorura > Mesaphorura yosii. The sequence goes on from WIXG01000074.1 coordinate 212,158, forward strand.
GATGGCTGATGACGGAGCGCAGAAAATCAGAAATGCCTTAAAATGATAGCAGCAGAGTCAACTTAATTAACTTAACAGTTTCTGTAACCAAGATTGAGTGCGTCCATCCGTCCGTTCTGCTGCAAATGAAATGACATTGTTTGTTCTCGAATTTTCTGCATGATGACAATGGCAAAGGCGAGGCAAAGATCGCAAATGTCATCGTATAGAGCCCCGAAACGAACCGCAACGCCAAAATGAGTATATAGCCAATAATTACCAGTGCGAACACCGGATCTCGTTCCATTTCAATCAATTAAGTGTCTCAAGTATTCATTTATTCAGTACGAACAATAGTGTTGTTGTATCAAATAGACTAAGTTGATCTGGATTTATACAAATGCAGGAAATAAAGAATAGTGTATCCAAGTGTCAAGTAGAGTACCTGAGTCGATTAGTTAAAAGTTAACGCACGCTACTTCGTGTCAAGTAACTATGGTGTGATTCGAAATTGTCACCTGAACATTCCTGGAATAAAGGAGCTTAGCATCATTCATCAACGGTCTCACTATGTTCTGCAATCTGCAACTAACGCACGACTTACACGATTGACCTACCATTTAACTAACCGAAAACGAATTGTTACTCTTGACTTGATTGAAACGAACTGGTAACACAATGTGAACACTCGAACACCGAATTACTTATGTTTAATTAAGAATAATAACAATATTTTCATTAATTAGTTAACATTTCGCGCACTACTACTCGCGCGGCGGCTTTAATTTCATAAAATCTTGCTTCGCTTCAATTTAGTCCAGTCAGAATTGCATCGATAATTCCAGAATACGAAATTGCATCCGTTTGCTTCCTTGCAACTGCAACCTTAATTTGGTAAGGTAAATGGTAAATTATTATTATATACACTTTGTGGTCCAACAAGAGTGAGTTTCCTTGCTTAACGTACGTACTTTGGTTTACAACTACAGCCGCGGCCGACAACAAAACGGCGACGACGCGACGGTGACACTGGAACAGGAGCTAATTGCTAATTACGAAGTAGCAGCTAGCAACAATAGCGGTACAAGTTTAACAAGAAGAACGTACTAATTTCAATACTTTGGCTGACTCGGCGTCGGCGAATAGATTAAAGCAGAACGTCATTGACTTTGGTAACTGGCGCTAACTCATTGTACATTTACTGCATAGAATTTCAATTAGGCTCTAAGGACTCCAAAGTACTAAACGTAAAACTAGCTACACGAACTGTGCTACGCTAATTATCCTTATGTTTGATTGTTTTTGTTGATCTCATCGACCTTTTACTCACCTTAACCCTAAATCAAAGTAATTATTAAATGCTTTTGTGGTACAACGCGGAATTTGCGGAGAAATTCCACTTGCTTAATTAAATACTTAGCACTATCTATTCATGTACAAGTACAAAACGCGCAATAAAATAAAGACAGGTGATTGAAGATGATTAGATGGTAATGATTGCGACATCATGATTGAAAATACTGATCATTTATAACATTATTAAAGCCTGTATACAAATGGTAACTTTTGATTTGTGAACAAGTGTCTCAACGCAACTTTATACGCACGAGATCATTAACAATCTTTTAATTTTTGCAGATAAACGACTCAAAAGCAATGAATTGTGATGGCCGCAAACGAAAAGAATTGGCCGCCCACTGTTTAAATCCGAATTTGATAAAACTACAGCATTTTGGTTAAGTTTAAAGTCAGTTTGGATCTCAGACAATTTGAAGACTAGTTAACCCATAATCTCTTGCATAGTCAGCATTTATTGGTTATCAGCAATGTACCCTTCTTTGATCAACTGCTTCATTTTCCTCGGGGACGCTTCCAACTTGCCCTGGTTTATCAGCTTCACTTCCTGCAGCTTCTTCGCCTCAATCTTCTTTTCCCACTCCGACCAGCCGTGGAATCTGTTGTTCATGCTCTTGTGCTGGTAGAAAACCAAACATATTCTGGATGGATACATCCGATTCGGCGATTTCAGTGACGTGGTCGCATGCATCTCGTGCTTCGCGCATTGGAGAATGACGGATCCGTGCGTGAGCGCGATTCCAACACCGCCCAAATGCGAGTCCTTGAACGCGTCTTCATTGTCCGACGTCGTCTCGTTCACTTCAGGAATTACTTTGGGTTTTGGTGGCGTGACAAAACAGCTCGGGGCCGAAGGAGGCTGATGCGAATGAGCGCCTGCCATGAATGAAGGTATCGGGCTGACCCACGGATTCGGCGGGTGGTGCGAGTGGAGCCCAGAATGCGAGGGCATGAACTGATTGCCATATGGATTGTACTGGTTCATGTGAGGAAAGCTGGCAGGTGTCATGGAGTTGATGCCCAATGAAGACATTTGGTTGTGCGGGTGGTGATACGACGACGTGGCAGGGGCAGGAGGTGGCACTGAGCCGTATCCGTGATGAGAGTAAGTGGGAGCACTTGGATTCCAAGGCGGAATCGGATTCATGTTCATTCCCACACCGAACGAGTGGTGCGGATCCATCGAAGGTGGGGGTGGACCGAAGGAGGATGCCGAATTTGCATAAGATGATGAATTGAAAGGCACGCCGACTTGACTTGGTGCAGAGGGAAGGCACGATGAAGGAGTCGGATGGTGTGGGTGTGGATGATACAGGCTGGAACTGTTCGAACCTGAGTACGGGTTGGGAGGAACAATCGGTGCGGCTGGGTTGAAGTATGACGGTGCACCAGTCAAACCAAGATTGTCACCATGATGGCTAAACGGAGTGAGAGAAGCACTGGACGCGGGTGTTGACAAATTCAGCTGCTGATTTGCTGGCTTGCCGGATCTCGGACTGGACGTCGAGTCTGCGATCGGCGATCCAGTTCCTGCAGACGGCGAACTCATTGATGACAACATCGAAAGCGATTCTGCTTCTGTCATGAACGTGTGACGGAACGAAGGAAGGATTGACGGACTCATGCTAGAGTATCCCGGAGCGGGCATGGCACTAGGCGCACTGTGCATGTTGGAAACATTGCCGGGATGCATACTCGACGACCCACTGCTAGAGTTGCTGCTGGAATGATTCGTTGTCGTGTTCCCGCCGCTCCTTGGAGTCGAGCTGAGGTGAAAATCAAAGCTGCTGCCGTACTGCGATGGAGACTTTGAGGAGTACTGAGGTGTGGGCGGGAGAGGAGTGTCGAAGTACGAGCGGAAGGAGCTTCCTTGCTGTGCGTGCGCATGTCCGCTCGATGGAAGCTGTCCGTACGGTGAATTCCAGATGGATTGAGGGCAGCCGTCAGAATCTAAAACGGTCGATGAAATCTGACAACTTTGTACATGCTCCTCATGGGACATAGGTAAACCCATTCCCATTCCCAACTTTGAATGAGATTTTGACAATAAAAGATTACTGAAGTGCGATGGTGGCGCTGGTCCATGAGGAAATCTGCTATCAAAAAGATCGCTTCCACCAGCAGGACCGTTTAGTTCGTCGAAGATGGACATCTTCTCTCTTTTTGGTGGCGGCATTGACAACGATGGCAGGTCTGAGGAGTACGAATCTGCAGACTTGGACGTGTGATTGTGGTGTGACTGTGACGAAGAGTGACCACTGTTCGTGCTGCTGCTGCCACTGCTGCTTGCAGGCTTGTTAGGCTTTCCTCGGCGCCTAGAAGGAAGCAGTGGAACCTTTCGCACTCGCACCTTTGTCGGGAATCTGCAATTCAGAGCGTGAATTCATTAATTCATTGCATATGGAAATGAATTAACCATGCAGATATGCTAACTCACTTTTTCAGTATTTCGAGCTGTCCCTTTTTGACTTTCTGCTTCTGTCCTTCCTTAGAACCATATTCGTCCGTCTCGTCCAGCTTATACAGCGGTAGCACGTGAAATTGCTCGTCCTCAGTTTTTGTCAACGTTCTGTTTCGCGTGAATGCGACAGTCTACAAAAATTCACATAAAAATTAATACTCGTGGTTGATTCCACGTTACATAATGATTTAATCCTGAACAGTACCACAGTGCATCCGTTGATCATGTTGTGGGCATCCTTGTGCGCGTGCGAACAATAGTCGAGACAGGCCGTGACTCCGGAGAAAGGTCGCCCAGGTCGATATCCGAGCCTGCACTCCAAACCCTCATTCTCGTGCTCAATTTGGTTGCGGTACGAGTCCGAAGCAACTCGCTCGTACAGCGGACCCAAATGAGTCGCCAAATGCTGAACCTTCTCCTCAAGTTCAGCTTCCTGAAACGGAATCAATTGCACAATGTTAAAATCCAGGTTATTGTTTTTGTTTGCAAATAAAATTAAAAAAGGGACTGTTTAGCATAAAGACATAATTCAAGAGTTCCCCAAGTTCAGGCTTCTGGTCCCCATTTTTGTCAAAACTTGCTCCCAGACGCGCTACTCAAGTACAAAACTTTTCCACACGAGAATGAAAAATTGCACTCGTAAATTCAATGTTAAATTGCTCTGTAATGTAATTAAATTGGCGAAATGGTTTGATTATCAAGATTTATGTGTCAAACTTTACAGCTAAATAGCGCAAGTTTTTCGTTTACGGGAAAGTAAGGGCGATATGAATACAAATGGTAAGTATTAAGCTTAGGTCCGGAGAGGGGCTTCCTGAAGTCTGATTCGTCCTCGTATGAGGACCTTAAACGTTTTGGGAGTTCTTGGCAATAAATATTAGTGCAATGATACTGAGAATGAGTGAAATCACTGGCATTTGCGCCAGGAGATATTAAAAACTGGTGATTGCAATTGCATTTCATTTTTAAAACGTGTCCTCCGACGTTACCTCGTGCTCCTCCGTTAGTCGGAATTTTCGGACGTTTCGGCTCCTCGCGTATTTGCATCCATTAAAGAACATCGACCATGCACACCCGAAGGAGTACGCAGCACCACAAGTGTCCGGGTCCACACCTGAAAATTGTGCAAACCCAACTCAATTTAACATGGCATTATCTTTGTAAGGAAGACTCATAATACGAGACTTCTGTAATGCATTAAAAGGCATCTTACCGTTGCACGCACACGAGCGTTGTTCATTTGTATCACTTCGTCTCGTCGTTGGAATCCCGAATCGATTCAGTTTGTAGACAATTGTGTCGTAGAGATTGTCAGCGAAATGTGGCGGAACTGCCTCCCAGATCACGCAGCACACCACGATCCAGGCGGTTGCACACTTGTGGCCTTTGCGATGCTTCACCAGAAACAGGAGCTGCTCCTCGTAAGAACCTCGACGAATGATCTGTGGCGAGAGGCGATTAAATATACTTAACGTCCCAAATCGAGGACGCGAATCGTGATTACCAAACTAAAATGCACTCACCCATTTGGCCAGTGGGCAGCCCTGGCTTGTTTTCCCCTCTTTCCCAGTGTAAATGACCTTCTCGAACCGCAACTGCCCTCCACGAAACCCCGTCCTCATTTCCAGGAGCTCCCGTAATTCAGGTAATGTGTGTGCTGCTCCCAAGTGCGTGTAGAATGGCCCGGGCTCAGGATGAACTTCATCGACGGGGAAGCAGCCGCACTCAACCAATGGCACATCTTTCTTATCTGGTTTCGACAGTGCAGATGACTCATCGTCGCCGTCAAAACTGCCACGGTGCCTGTGCGTTTCCTCCTTCTGGTGATCAATGGTGATGTTTTTCTCTTCTCGCGAATCACTTCGACAGGAGGAAATTGGAGGAAGATGTATAATTGGCTCTTCTTTCACTTTTTTCGATGAACTGTCGGAAGAAGTGGAGCCTGTTCTCATTTTCTGGCTGTTTTCAATGTACTCGGCGCAGTTTCGTTCTCTCTCCTCCAGTAATTGCTCACTATTCACTTGCTTCGCCTTCTTCCACGTCCTCTTCCTGGAACTGCTTTTGCTCGTGGTTGTACTTGAATTTGGAATGTTGCTTGAGTTCTCCGATGATGCTTTACCTGTTGAGTCATTGTTATCGTTGCTGTTACTCGGAGATCGATCACCGCCACCCTCAGAAAACGACTGACTGTTGGATTCACCTTCAGATTTTGGTTGCTGCTTTCTGGACTGATTACTGCTACTGCTTTGGCTTGAGTTTGAATTGGAATTAGACGGACTCTGGGGATTTCCGGAACCTAAGAAGGATTTGTGTTTACTCTTCCCTTTCTTGCGACTTCGATCGTCGTCGCTATTGTTGATTGCAGAAGATGACGAGTTTGACCGATTCTTTCTTCTTTTGTCTCGCCTTTTAGCGGGATTTGGCTTCTCATCATTTTGAGGAGAGCTTTTGCCCTTTTGGTTGTCATCCGCCGGGGCATCGAGATTAGAGTAGGAAGGTGGGGCTGAGGGCGACTGGAAATTATTCGAATTGCCCTCGTGATCTTGTCGGAAGCCATCGCTGTGGCTCCCGTAATTGTTCGCGTGATGCCCACCGTGCAGCACAGACTCGAAACTCGGTTCTTCGTCAAAACTAGATCGGAGACCGTGCCCCGGCGTTGAGGCCGCGCTTCCAATGGAATTCTTCCTCTGTGAATGCATCGAATCACAGGAATCCATCTTTGTTCCGTTCTCCACGACCATTTCAAGCCCTGATATGCTATCGCGTCTTCGGCCGTTGCTCCCAGGTTGAGCGCCTTCTTGGCTCGTTCGCATGCCGGAATTGTACTCTTCGCCAGAGCCGTAAGACCCGGACTCATTGTAGCCAGAATTTGCATTGGGATACGGCTGGTACGGGTCAAAGGGTCGTCGCTGCTGATTCTGACTGAAGGAATCGTAGTACGAAGGTGTCATGTTCTGTGAATCGTACTGGTTCGGGTAACTTTGGTAGTACGGCATTTGGGGAGGAGGATATAGCTGCTCCGATGTCGGACCGTTACTCTTGGAAGAATTCATGTCAACTCCACTGCTTCCATTCATGTACCCAAGATCGAACGTCGTGTTGCTGTTTCCTGAATTCGGTGGACTATTTTCGTGGGATGAGTGACTTGACAGCGAATTTCCGTTCACTCCGTTCAGATTGCTCGGAGACGGCTGAACGTGCGGTGAGGGAGTTGTACTGGGCGTGTATTGTCGACTGTTTGGTGGCGGGGCAGCTCCGTACGGAACGGGCTGCGGCTGCATCGGGTTCGGTGGGCTTGGGCCGGGGAATGGACTCAGCTCTCCGTGACTGCTGCCATTCCCGTTCATATTTATCCCGGTTCCATTGACCGGCGGGATTCTCGGCGGGTACGGAGCGGACGTTGGAATGTTGAACGATCCAGCGTTGTTATTCGGTGGGCTGTTATTGTTGTAGCTCGGAGACTGAGAAGGTAGCAGCGGTTGGCCGTACGAGTTAGTCGCCCATGGATCGACAGGAGTCGCTGTTGGCGCCCCTACCGCCGCGCCGCCGGGCTGCGACCAGAAGCACTCTCGCGAGGCCGCGTAGTTGCCGCTTCCCGAGTCCCCAGGTGTGCCAGAGCCGTAGTAAGACGACATTATTGGCTGCAAGAGAAACAAGAATTTCAAAAATAAATGATGGCATCAATTAAATTTCAGGTTGAGTCGTTTTCGGAAGGGGAAAGGAAACCTCTGAGGAAATGCATTAAAAATATGGATATTTTCCTTCAGGATATTAAAATTCTTTCCATGTGAAGGATTTAATAACTTTCTCAACCAAAATATGCCCATTTTTCTCAGAATTTATCCTGCGCCACGCTACGCACGTGACAGGACGCAAGAACGAACGGTAGTATAAATACGTGCACGTACGCGAACGAGCACCGAGCCCGGCATGAATGAGGTTTCATCAGGAATCCATTAATCAATTCCTAGTGTCATCAGGTAACACGACAACTTCCATGATATATTGGACTTTTTACTTCATTCATTCATTCAAAATAGTTGCGATCGACCAACGTGTATGAAAAATTCTATTGTAGCCCTTCAACATTTCCATTGTTAAGAATCTTTCGTGTATTTTCAAATGAACTTAATTTTGGTGGGTTGAAGTCGATAATTTCGAATTTCAATCTGCAGTGCAGTGGTTAAATTTTTTCAGTTTTTAGACAAGCTAAATACGTATCCTTGCCCAAAATTCGTACATAATTTTTGTCGGCCATATGCACTACAGAAACTCCAAATTAAGGAGATTTGTTCTTTGGTAACTTTGGTCGGTCGCTCACTCGCATAAATCCCAAATTACCCTAACTAATCTTCAAGTCTATGAAGAATCACGTATTTCAAAGCCAAAACGTAACGTGACGGTCGTCGCGCAGGCATGCAAGCAGACAGTCTAAATAAGTTCGGAAATTGTGTTTCAGAATTAATTAAATTACGGCCTTGTTTTGAATAATTTTTGTAAATTATTCACATCCTCTCTCGCAAGGCTGTAATTTATTTATGTATTGATTTTCTACTCTAATTTCTTCCTTCACCTCCTCCCAATCACAGCACAGGACAGCAAAGCACAGATAGATCTCCTCTCGTCTCATATATCGACAGCACATAGTGCAGCGCTGACAATTCACATTTGCTTTTCCATTTGTAGTTCGCAGCCCTGAAACACTGTTCGCTTCAACAATGGACACGGGGAGGAAACACGAAACATAAATACAGCAATTATGCCGTGGTGTACGTGAATGCGCATGCATGTCCTGTATTTGCATGTGTGCATTGTTTACCCGTGTGATTATGAAGCGACACATGCATAAATTATGCAAGTAGAGTAATGTTTTGTCACTGAATACATCTTCGTAATTATGGCAAGTGTGTGAGAACGTCCTACAATGTGCTCTAAATAGACGCCAAAGCCAGACGAGCGAAATCTTTCCGTAGTCGTTGTCTCCTTCATGTGCGATTTCTACCTTATCACGTGCATCTCGGAGTAGTTGGCGAATTTCAGAGGTATGAAACGATGTTTTATTTTACGAACTGATCTCCGGCGAAATTGGTTAAAGATTGTTAAATTGCTAAGATAGACGCATATAACATGAAAACATATGTTCACTGAATTAAAATATTACGAAACGCGAATCACGCAAATGACTCATTGAAGGACTAGAAGGACTAAACTGTGTCAACAATGCCTTTTAAAGTGCCGCGAAAGCACCAATTACAAACTGCGCTTTATGTTTATACGAGTAATAATAATTTCGCCGGACTGCGAGACACGACCGAAATGAAATTCGTGCCTAAACCGAAATTGCTACGCTCAAAACAAAACTCAGAACGATCGCTAAATAATAACGTCTTCGTGCAATCTACCGTACAGTTTGCTTTGCTCATGCTTTTAAGTACGCAATAAAATTATGGCTAAGAACTGAAAACAGATTTGCCCTTGTTTTTTGCGGGTAGTAAAACGTGTCTTTCTTCGGGAGAAGTTTTATCTCTTTTACAACAGCTCATGTGTCGTGGCGGCAGCGTTTTGTAGATTTTATGTTTCCGTCATGGACTAATTCGTGTAGCATAACACAACAAAGCGAACACGCATGCAATTTGTGAATTTCACCTACAACTGAACCGAAACGTGAGATTTTATGGTTTTGTTATTGCAGGACAGGAACGCAGGGCGATGGGCTATAAAATGAAGGATGCATAATAATTACATAATGCGTACTCGTGTTACGGGCGGGCAGAGCAAGCCTAAGTTGCCCAAAACACAGATGCTACTCTGAGCTGTGTTGCTTGGCTGGCGGAAGGCGAATGGCAAAATTTTACCGTGCTCATTGTGCCGTTACTAATTAGGAAATTATGTGTCGCGCTTTGTCTCAGTCGCAGTCCGCAAATCAACCAAATCCTTTTTTAGAACTTTATGAGCGTTGTGTTGCTGATTTCTGGTCGAATTATACGTACCTAATTTTAGGGCTCCAGCTCCAGCATCTGCTTCCTACCAATTTCAAAGCAATTAGAGTTCTTCCTCTTTACAAAACTGCCACGTCACAATATTTCCAACTTGCTTCCGTTCCGATGCCCTTCACGCGTTGTCGATCTCAGCTATGTGCAGTACAAGTATCATCGTCAAAGAAGTATCACGTCACAGGGACGGCATTGATATATTTTCCCGAAATTATGTGGAATCGACAATAAAATTTATTTAATTTCCTCTCAAATCAACCACATCTCTCAAATGTGGGCTATTTGCTCCTCGTGGAGTAATGAAGTGATTCTGCTTCTGCAGCGCAGAAGCGTCGAATCCCAAAAATAATTCGCCTATGCCCATAAAATTAAAATATTTATGAGTTTTTATGTCTTCCCATTTCCTTAATTGAGTCCTTTGCCTTGCGCTCGCACCATGAAGAAGAATTTTTGGTACTTCGCCGTTACTTGGTGGCATTTTCGACCAATTCGTTTTTACCAACAGTTTCAGCAATGCAATAATTCAATGTGACGAAGGATTTTACCGCATGTCAAACGAACGCAGCGCAGCGATTTTGCGCTGCACGACGCGGACGCGCTTTTTTGGTTTGGCTCTTCGAGAATATCAGCTAATCATCATAATAAATCTATTAAGATTCTTTACGGTCGTAAGCAAAAGTATATTTATCAACTGTGCACTGTGACTAGAGACGAGTTGGTCAAACCCTTTGACCTTTGACCTCTTGCCTAACCAACTGATAAGAAGGGCCAAGCCGAGCCAAGTCAGCGTTCGTCTGAATGTCATCTCTTCGTGGTCGCTGAATAAACAAGATCGCCGCGATACAAAGGCGAGACGGCGATGGATGGTCGTTGGCGGTTGCTTAAATACACAATGTTTGCGCTCCATTTACATGGCTTTCCATAGCAATGGCGTGCGTGGCGCCTTTAATGATGATGATAAGAACAAGACAGATTTAATAAAACAAAATAAAGGCAGGCCGAGATTACATTTCAGCAGCCGCCCCGGCTTCTCTGCACGTAATTTCTAGCGCACGCTAGTTTATGGAGTCAATAAAATGAAGACGCGACAACGGCCACCGCGCACAACCGCACTGGAAGGAACAAATTGAATTTTTACTGACTTTGCCTTCGCCTTTGCCTTGCTGTCGACCCGCTGCTCTTATCAAGATAAAAAATTAATTAAAATGCCAGAGTTGTAAATGCGGATTGAGCGAGAGCAATACGAAATGGCAATGGCAATAAAACTAAATTCCTCGATTTGAATGGGATTTAATGACACGGGGCACACGATACCGTCCGCCAGCCTCCAAATTGCTTGGCGTGGCGTAGCCCTGAAATGTTAAACACGAACGCGAGCGCAGTTCAGACGCCAAGAAGCTGCCTGGCCAGCCAGTCTATTATTATTTTATACGAGCAGAATATGGATATGAGATTCTGAGGCTGATAAATGTGATGTAAGGATGACAATTTCAGCTTATTTGGGGGAAAATGGTCAGTTTTCTTTTCGTAATGTGTTTCCTTGCACAGTACCCTGGGATATGATAATAATACATTATCTTCCACCGTGCACTGAACGCATGATGTGAGAACCGACCAAGTCTGACTTGACTTTCTCTGGCCAGAGAATTTTCATCAGAGAACATTAAGTTGATTTATAGGTGACAAAACTGTTCACATTCGGAAGTACAAAAATAAAGGCTGCAGCATTAAAGTGTCTTTCTGCTGTCGTAGCTGGCTGGCTTGGCTTTCCTGCTGGCTTCAACAGCCACACGGCCACGGCTACGGCTCGTTGGAAATATTTTTGTCGAAATGCTAGCAGTAAAATGTCAAACGGTGTGAATCCAACTGAGGAAAAGTAGAATTTCGGCTTCGCCCGTATCTCACGACGGGTGGCGGAGGCGAGGCAGAAATACTTATTTCGGACTGCAATTCTTGCCTGTTCATAATTTAAGATTCGGTCTTCAAGGTTTCGATCGGCTTAAGGCAAGCCAAGTCAGAGAATTGCAAGACTAAATTTTTAAATCCAGAGTACTAATTAGCAAGAATATTGGAGCTGGTAAACGCAAAAGATTTTGAATATTCCAACAGTTGCAACTTTTAAAAGTTACATCTGTTTAATGTTCACGTTACAAAATATTGACTGACGTCGCTTACCACAGAAGACGTGGACGAGCTGTTTGAATTCGATCCAGACCTTCCATGCCCATCCATTCTATTCTAGCTTCTACTTCTCCAGACTATCCAGAATTCTAGTTCTGCTCAGGACTCCAGATTCCTGGAAAGACAAAATAATTCTTGTTTGAGATCAGTTGCGCTTCGCGAGTGTTATCCAAGGGCAATCTACGCACGTTAAATTGCATTATGGTTCATTTTGCTTGAAAATTAGAGTAAATGAAGCGGAGTTTATTAAATAACTCTGCTTGGCTCAATTTACATTTCTGCATTCACAGCGTTATTGTCTTGTCTCCTCTGTGCACATTCCACGAATGCTTTACACCTCATATTAAATCGGTTTATTGAAATTTGTTGAATTCATGCGCAGCGCAGCTCAGTCAAAGGTCCCACAAAATTTTATATTTTAATTTATGGAATATTTGCACATGTAAAACTATTTACTCTTTCAATCTCGCCTCATCTCACTCGTCACAACATAACTGTAAGGCACATGTAAATATTAATGCAAATATGCAAGCTGTAAATTCCACCCATTCATCGCTTTGCCAGGATACCCTTTTGCTTTTACTTACACATTCGCAATGATTTCAGGCTTAGGCTCCTGTTTTTATTGACTTTAGGGCAGCCCGACGCTGAGGTGAAGAATTCAATTTATTCTCCCAAATCAAGACTCGGTTTGAGACAGCTACAGCACGAAATTTAATTCATTAAGAGCTCGACTCAACTCCTAAAACGAGATTTTACTTGTGTAGTTTTGCTGAGGGAGCGAAACGCGAAGGAGAGAAATGATCGGTCCTACAGTGTCAGTGATAAACTCATGGACAAGGTGACAGCGACGGGCGGGCATGACGCAATCACGCAATAAAAGGCGTGCAAGAGAAGTTACGCAAGAAATGCGCACGTTTGACCCCAGACTTGTTGATTTGTAATCTCTTGAAGATATCAGAATGGGTCGATTGATAAGGAACATTGAGTAACACAAAAACACAAGACGTGAACGCACGGCGTGTGGTGCATCGCAATAATGGGATCATTAACGGCCAATTTTGCACGTCGTACTTTTCCATTCATTTTCGTCTGGCATTCCAAAAATAATCATTTTCTAAACTTTACTCGCGATATTCATGACACGGCACCACGGCACGCCCGGGCACAGTGTGGGAGGTTGCTCGTAATTATCGGAGCCAACGTAAAGGTTGCAGAGTCGAACATTAATCATCTAATGTTTTGTTGGTAGCGTCAATAAATTTTAATAATATTACTTCTTCCTCCTCACCGTGCACACTCACTGCCTTAGTTTGGCTCTAAAGTAATTAGAAAGAAAATTTAGTGGAAAATAATATTTCTCTTCTCCCCGCTCGCTCACTCGCAATCTCTGAAAGTGAATTGGCCATATATTATGGCACGGGTTATAGATTGTAAAATATTACGGTGCCAAAATTGGAGTCGTACACTCCGAATCCTCGAATGTCAAACGCAAACACACGCAGCGTAATTGGGAGATGAAAATCTCGTTGCGTCGTTCGCATTCGATTCTGAAGGGAGGAAGATCGGTTTCTTGCTCACGTTCGCACGTCATTACAATTCTCAGTAAAGAACATTGCTTTTGTTCTTTGTGCGTTCGATTGCGAGCTTGTTTGGGGAGATTTTGGGATTAAAGAGTTTAGGCTGATGATGCTAATGTAAATTGCTAATCAATAATTTCGGATTTCCATTTCTATTCGTATGTCGTTTGGTTCAGCTCGAATTCGGCGTTGAGTTAGATGCGTTGCAGAAATTCGATTTCCCGTTTTCCAAAAATACAAACAGAGAGGTCTAATCTCACTTACTCACGGCTCGACTCCTGCTGGGAATACAACACAATCGTCGTCCTGAGCTGATGAATTTTCGTGGCGCGAGGAAAGTCTCATCATATTCACACACACGTTCAGGATTCGTGCTGGATTTACGAATTTACGTGCCCGTGTCTGTGCTCCGTCTTTCTTTCTTCGGCAGGCAGGCAAGCCGAGAGTTGGTAAATACTCCAGAGAACAGACAAATACGATGACAAAAGATTAAAACCTGCAGAGTCGAGTTCAAAATTTTGTTCATTTCATTTCTCCTTTGTTTGTTTCTCTCGCGCGACGCGCTCGCTTCCTGTCCTCTAATTTCGCGTTTTATTACTGCGGGCAGCGAGCACGAGCGAGAGAAGCCGCGAGTCTCCAAACAATCAACTCACATGCTGTTGAATAATGCGACTTGGCTCAGCTCAGCGCGAATGCGAATTTAATTTCCAATTATACAATGTCTTATTTCTTAATTCTCCAATTTCAGAAACAACAGGCCACTAATTCAGCAAACAATTCGGCTTGCTGTTTTGTGTTACGTTGTTACGTACCATTGAGTGAGCTGCGTAGTGCGAGTTCAACAATACAGATTCAATTTGCTGATACTAATCTCATAAGATCTCGTCTTACTTGAGCGTGAACTTTGACTCTATCTACAAGTATTAAATAGCAATGCGAAAGTAAAGTTCGCCAGGCAGACGTCATACTCGAATTCAATTGAAATTGAAGTCTTGCACGCTTTACGAATGCCACATGTCAGAATGCCAGCAGAGCACCAACACGAGCGAAGCACCCTATATCAAGTGTCATCAAGAGCAGCGACCAGGGTTCAACGACCATTTGAACGACGCGTTTAGCGTTTAATAAAGGAAATTAAATCAGAGCAGACATCCAGCAGTAAATTGGCCAATCATTCTTTCGCTTTCGAGTCGAGTCTATTCCGGGAGCTCGCGCGTGCATGCGTTTGCGTCGCATTGAAGTTTAAACGGCCACTTTAGACTGGAAGCTTTAAATTGATCTTCAAACTGCCAACTGCCGATGCGAGCTTTGTAATTGTGTGTGGAAGCTCTGTTATTAAAATCCACTCGGTCATTCATTCGCCATCGCCACGCATGTTACTAGTACATTTTTGCCCTGCACTTAAGTCACGATTCCCATTAATTGCAGTGCAGTTTTCTTTCTCATTCATTTCGCTTTCGCGTTCTATGCAGCAAAGAATCACAATCACCTTCACCGTGAATCCAATTCTCAATTCATGGCTTTGAATGTGGTATGGCATTTATTAGTTCACATGTCATGCGATGGTTAGTTAAGCTCCTGAGTGGCTGCTGTGTTTTTAACATGTCACTCAAGTTCCAGGCCTAGCCAATAATCAGAATTAGGCAAGCACAGGCCACAAGTACAAGTGCTACGTGGTCCGTACTCGCATGCTCGTTCTTGTTAGCGTTCGCATTGTCTGATTACGTAACTCAAAAGTTAAACGAACTGCAATGATAACTTAACTGAGTTAAGTCAATATACCACTGAGAGTTCAATTCAAGGCACAACGCATGCAGGATATTGCTCGTGTTCATGGATCATGCTTCAAAGGACACTGTTTGAAGTAAAAAAAAATCAATAAAATGGATCCACGTCCACGTCTGCCTTTCTCGCCTGCTCAGATCACCAGCTCGACCATTTCAAGGCATTGTGGCCTGTTGCTGACACCACAAATGTGGACATGTCACTGTCGCTGCTGCTGCTGGAAAGACCTTGCAGATTTGACTGACGTGAAGGATTTCCAATTAATTCCTGGACTTCTTCGTACTGGTAATGATACAATGCTTCTGAGACAGAAATCAATTAGAGCCTTTTGAAATCGAAATTGGACAAACGCTGTTAACCCTTTTCTCTTTCTCCGTATCGAAGAACCTCTGTACCTTTGAATTGGTATTTTAATGTGTGCTGTAAAGCAAAAGTCGGTATGGTGAATGTGTCGTGTCATTTCCAAACGCCTTTTATTTTAAAGTGTCGCAGTTGAACCGGAAGAATTTCATGAAAAGTTTACTCAACTGAAAAATTTAAAGACTAACAGAAAACGCATGATACGATGTATAACAATACAGGGTAGAGAATGGAAGAATCCCACAACGCAACGCTGAGGAGCAATTCGGATTACTCTGAGACTATGTGAGCCATTTCTGTGCTGAACTCTGTACCGAATCATCCTTCTTTTTCTGCAGTACACTATTAAAGGAGCAGCGATGGAGCAGAGCAGAGAAGGGAATAAATTCTTATTTTATGTTTAAATCGATTTAAGAAACCCAAATAAACCAAGTGATGCATAAACGGAACAAAGTTACAATATATAAAAGTCAGAACTGAAAGATCGGAATACTTTTACTTTGTAATACGCGATACGATGCGATTTTAGACTGATTGTAAGAGAATAAATGAATCTGTGCATAGAGAACAAATAAAACGAGCATAAAACATGTTTCAATCAATGTAAACCGAATAAATGCTCTTTTCTTTTCCCATAAAACATTTCTGCCAAGAGAAAGAAACTGCGGTTCTGACTTG
The DNA here is from genome assembly GCA_009869945.1 of Mesaphorura yosii. Classification (NCBI taxonomy): domain Eukaryota; kingdom Metazoa; phylum Arthropoda; class Collembola; order Poduromorpha; family Tullbergiidae; genus Mesaphorura; species Mesaphorura yosii. Next base: position 228,531 of record WIXG01000074.1, read on the forward strand.
GCTGTTGGCTCTCTTTGCCTATTGAGTTTGGTTCGATTGTTTATTTGATTAAAATGCGTGGAGATCGACCTGCCAAATTCGTTTTGCTGCAATGAAATTGAGACGTCGTGTCTTGCCCACAAGCGATCGCAAAATCACAATTACCGATTCGAACTTCACGTGATTAAAATTCAGTTGAGAATTCTGTGGATGATAAATCGCTGTTTGTGTGAGCTGAGCTACCCCAAAAGGAGTTCGAGTTTAAATTGTAGTACGAACGGTACTGGAACGACATGGGAAAAGAAAATGTAATTTACCACGGTCCATATTTCATCTTGAGCTGAGAGATTCATATTTCTCATCCTCGGCTTACGCTCACAGCCTGGCAACGATAACTTTTCAAGTCTTTGCTTGCTAATACTAATACGAGCGAATCAAAATCATTTCACTTGATTCATGCAAGCAGCAAAGCAAGCGCATACTGCTCTCATGTTTTGGAACTTTTTATTTGTGGGATTGAATTAAAATCTTTAATACAAACTGAAATAAATTTCCATACTTCAGGAAATTCATTTCGTTCTGTCCGCATTCAAATTATAAATTATAATTTATTTGCTCGCGTCTCGCGAGCATTTCAGATAATCCGTCAAGATAATCATCTTTGTGGTGAATTTACAAATTCAGAGTTAAGGGCTTTGGGACGAAGTGCAATTATAAATAGGGACCTTAAGCCGTCTCATTTGGAAGGGGTTTAGCGTGTGAGCTCCTTTGAAAATTGGATTACGAGGAGGGTCCAGCATAATTCAGCGGCTGTGCAGGTGAGTGAACCAACCCGGTTGTCTGGCTGCTGCCTTGTAGGTCGCAGTCGCGTTGGAAAACTTGATTCACCTATTCTAATTGAAAATGGTTGAAAAGTTGAACTCCCAGGAGAGGACTCTAGACACCGCTGACTCTCCTGCTCAAGATAGGGTGAGCCTGCTACTTGCTACTTGTTGTTTCCAAACTTTTTTAAATTGCAATGAATAAATAAGTGTTTCGCGAAAAAGAACTAATTTAATGAATAATCCAAGCCACACAGAGAATCCTGTTAGGCTGCGATCGATCCTGCACCCAACACGTGTAAACCGCGATGAAGAAGACACAATCGAGCTTCTGTCCGTGCTTCCTACTTCCTTTTCTTGATTATCAAGCGAAAACACAGAGAAAGAAGATTTAAGGGCAAAGCTGCTGTTGATGTTGTTGAGCTCGTGCATTTTCTGAAATGAATTTCTTTCCTTGAGATATAAAACAAACGCATGAGCCTTGAATAAGTCACGATAATCCGTTCAGGCCTGCTGTAAACGTGAAACGTAATATGTGAAGCTTTAGTGCATCTTTGTACGAAGAATTTGGGCTTTGGGTTTGGAGACTTGGACGATGAAAGCCTCAGAAATCATTCAGCACCTTTAACATGATGTTTCAGTACTAAATTCAATAATTACTATTGGCATCGCAAGTCTTTTGTCTCTAGAAAAGAGCACAGTATTATGAAAGTGTCCAAATTTAAATCACAGCTTCAATTGATGGCGATTTACGTCACGCAGCAAAATTACGGAATTTGGAGTCTCCAGAATTCGGACAGCATTCGTAGTCTGGAAATACTCAGAATCGTTAATCGGATTATGTTGGTGCGTGTGCGGCCTAGACGAAAGGAGTGAGCCTGGACTGCAAAGTTCATTTCACTCCTTGTTTTCACTTTTGGTATGAATATTTACGTAAAATCTTAACATCATCGATCGAAACTGTTCTCTCTCGTCCGTCGGTCGTTCTTGCAGGCACAAAGCACACTTTGGTTACATTGGATTTAATCGAGCGACAGGGCTCGCTTTGCTGTACTTTGCATTTGCCTTTGACTCTGGTGTACGAAAGCACATGCTATGCCAATGGCCATCGTCGTTTGCCGTTCTCATTTGGATCTTTCGCACGATGGCAACGACAACTACGCTGGTGGTGGTGGCGATGATGACGGTCCCTCTCCTTTCCCTCTTCGTGAATCGTGATCGTGCGTCTCCAGCGGAGAAGTTTCATGATTATAGAACACTGCACTGCACACATTTCTACTATTCTGTTCCGAGCTCCGTATATCATCGAGCTGCTTGCTTCACCGCATGAACGAACGCTCGAAGGATGCTCGCTCAACCCCTTTCATTAATTCCTTCAAACCAATTTCACTCCAGCAGCAGCATTAATTACTCTACTTGTTAAAAACTTCAAACTAAAAGCTTGGCTGGCTGAAATACCTTGTCTGCTGCCTTTGAGAAGGGAACCAACCGTAATTTAGCATTGTTCCGAAAACTGGCAACTGGCAACCTTGAGCCGAGTCTCATCAGTTAGCACACAACGCACAAGAGCATCGCATATTCATTAATACACTACTAAAATGTGAAATCTTTGGAGAATACGAAACACAACCACCACTTGCCATTTGCACATGTCCTCTTCTAATTGCATTTCATTGCTTCCAGTTTCAGCGCTCCACGTCATCAACAGCGTCTTCAGTAGCACCGAAATGGCGTGATTTATGTTCGCTTCGCATAACGACCTCCTCTGCCTACTGCCTGACAAACTCATGTGAATATGGAACACTCATGTACGAGTTGGATGAGTTAATTACATTTTCTCTGATTTGGGGCCAAAATTACTTAAATTACAGAGTAGGAAAATTAATAATTTCAACCGACAGAGTCTCGAGATGTGAAGGAAAAATTAGGGGCCTATTTCTTCGCAGCCGTAATTTGATAGAGGAGCACTTCAAAGTGACAATTTTATCCAATTAAAACACAGGCGATTCTAAGCAGCAGCTAAAAGACTGGAATACTTGACAATCGATATTGCAATCCGCAGACCAAATGTCAATCAAGCATTGGACCATCGCAATTTCCGGAACCGAAGCACTGCCAATGCGATGCAAAGGCAATGCAAGGCGGGTCTTTCGTACTTCGTATATTCAATCGTAAGTTAAAGTCGGACGACCAAGCTGCGTAAGTAACACATAATTAAAGCTGAAAAGAAGTTAACAAGCCTTCATTATTATCATTAAACTAGCGAAGCGTCGGGAACAAGTGCTCTGGTGACGTGGTGACGATGATGACTGGGCGCGCGGCGCGCGTGCGTTTTAATTAAATATTCTTCGGGCTTAGTTTAGTTCAGCACAGTACAGACAGCATTGAGGATTCCTCCCCTTTAAGCAGTGCAAGCGCGCATTGTGGATGCGCCATGTCTTGAAATCCCTCGCAATCGTAATTTATTGCTTGCATAATGGTTTAGACAGAAATTAAAGTTTATTTTTGGGTTTGGCGACGAGAAAAAGACGAAATGAATTGCACAACGGATGTTTCAATGCAGTGGCAATGCCATGGCCAAAGCCAACGACAGGAGACAGAGTAGTTAGCTACTACTCCATACATGGTAGTTAGCCCAGGGAAATGGAAATGGAGTCCATGTCCAAGCAGGCAGGGAGGCCAGGATTTATTTTCCCCATCAAAACAGGGAAATGATGAAAAATTACAAAACAGAATTCCGGGCCGAAACGGGCACTAAACACATACCAACTTAATTAAGTCCCAAACACGTACAAGCACAAATACGAATAACGATGCACTCTCATTTCTCATGCTCTAAGCCATTCCCATCCTGTACGCAGGGGATTCCAATTCGTTTCGGTCTCGGCTTACATTAATTATTGGAAATTATATTCCGAGTGGGGAACTCCGGGCCAATCGTGCAACAGGCAATCGCGCCAGCGTTGGTTCGTCACTCTTGGCCCATTTGGCTCCAAACTGAAGAAGACATTCTAGGTACATGGATTAAACGACTACTTTAGTTACTACGAAATTACGGCACAAATTAAGTGCGAATGATTACAACCATTGCTGCCAGTGACTTCGCTGGAGTGATCAAACCCATGCCTGCAAACCTATTTTGAAACTCATCTTAACAGACTTTTCGCGGAAGAATTCCAAAGGCGTTCACAGCTCCAAGTTTCTTTACAGTTGGACACAATTAAACTTGGTGCCGATTGCATTAAAAAAGATGTGGGCTTCAATGCAACAGACAAAGATTTAGATGAATTTGCATCATCGGAGAAGTATGGCAAGGCTCTGGGTAGCAAGTATGTTCGGGAAACTGACACTGCACCGCCTGGGAGCTATGTTGTGGTTGGACAAGGTTACTGCTCCAAAATACCACTGCAAAACAGATAAACTCTAACTGCAGTTTTTATAAGAACGATGCCCCGAGTAATCTGTTTGCATGCGTTTTGCATACGGTCATGGTTCTATTAAAGTTGGAAACTTGCTGGAAGTTGTGAGACAGCTCGACGTGACGGCCACTGGCACGCACGGTTACGTGCGCTCATAATATTTAAGTGCATACGCGTAATAAAAAGTTACAGCTAGCATCGTACGAGCCTTTCTTTTCAACAGCAGTAGCAGCAGTGACTCCATTCATTTCTTTGTTCTTTGACTGACTTCACTTACTTTGACTTTGACTTTGACAGTGAGATAGTACGTACAAAGTTGCGTAATGTGTATCGTTACGGGTAATCATGGAGCTACCGTTTTGCCTTGATACAAACCGGATTTGGACTCCTCCTGAGCTCGAGTAACACAATACGCTGGCGGTGGCCTGGTCGCATTTGTAAAAGAAAAGAAGATGACTTTGACTTTGAAAATGCGCGATGCACTGCCACTGCATTGAGCTTTCTACAATCTTTCTACAACTGTTACAACTTGCAGTTGCAGGCGTTGTGGCAGAATGCTTTGAAGTAGTTTGTAGTTCTTTCTCCCGTTCACGTTCTCTTTCCTTCGTTGTTAGGAAAAGCCATCGCAGTGCGAGAAATGTGGGCAGAAAAGTTCTACTACAGAAAAACAGAAGAATCGAACTTTAAAGATGGAGAATCGAACGCTGAACACATGCTAAACCATTCAGAGGCGGCGTACGACACAATTCGTACGGTCGAGTTGTGTTTGCGTGTTATTATCATGATTATGATTATGGAAGTCTTTTAAATTCACAGACTCAGACGGAAGAACGAAACAGCGGCAAGTCAAGGTGAATTGAAACGAGAGCCAGAAGCTTTCATTCTTGGAATGACTAAATGACTAGGACAATTTTTACTCAGGCGTACTCACTACGCACCAAGACGGGATCGATCGAAGATTGCATTTTCATTTTGCGTATTTATTTTCCTTGTTGTTTTACTCATCGTATGTTTGCATTCACATTTTTGATTCTAAGCGTTATATACTCGTGAGTCATGAATAAGTAAACACGACACGATTGACAAGAAAAATATGTAAAGTTGTAGATTTTGAAACGAATGTGAACGTGTACGTCTTGAATTGCAAAAAAGTGTACTACACTGTATTGGATTTAGTGTGACGGAATTGTGAATGAAATACCAACCGAATCGGTCGGAATCGGAAGGGTGAAGAAAAGCGAGCGGTTGTTGTTTGTTATTAAGTTGTTTTACAAAAATGAGTTCATTGAATGAGCGCGCAGTGACGACTCCCCTGCTCAGCAATTTGTTCGTGGCGGTGGTGGTGCAAATAGAGATACAAATATACGCAACACGCACGAAGGGTAACTGCGGTCGTGGTTCTTTTTTTACCAGAAAAGTTGTAAACCACCCCAACCAGCCAGCCACTCCGCACGCCGGTGGTGGAAGAACAAAAAGAAATGTAAAAAGGGAAGAGTAAGGTGTCAAAATGATAATAGACGACTGTTGACATGAGATCCCTACGCAGCTATGCAGTGGTACTTCCCGCGCGGGCATCACCATCACCCTCCTCGGAGATTTGTGATAGCACAATTGAAAAATAGACAGCGACCCACACGAAGGACTCGTTCAAATAAAAATTATTATTGTGAGCCGGGCCAGAAATCATGTGTCATATCTCTCGCCCTTCTGTCTTCCTCCTGTCTCACGCCACGCAAAAGACGGTCAGCTCGTGTGTGTTTGTGTGGGGACGACCCTTCAAAATAAAATTCAAATTATCGTAAACACTAAACACGGAATAGCACGGCAGGCCTAATATTCCACTTGATCTCTGCTGTGCCCGTGTAATCCCCTTGCACGCTGTCACTTTACCAGCCAGCCACCACGGCTTTCACTTGCCTGGGAACAACAAAAACGTGCCCAGTCGTTAACCTTCTTTCCCCTCACAAGGTGCATTAAATCGTTGTCACTCCCTTCGGGAACACTTGGCCTCAAGTGTCCCAGTATTTTGCGTTTTCGCTTTTTATTGCCACACAGAAATTGAACTGAAAGGGTCATAAATTAAAAAGCGTACGAAACCATTAAAAGTTAATCTTTGCTCATACTGTGCGGCAGCAACAGCAGCGTCGTGGCCGTCATGATGGTGGTAAGAGTACAGGTGCACACTTGTCATACGGGCAATAATAATGGCTTACGAAAACGGTCCACGAACACCCCACTGCAGTGCTCGTACACGTTGCAAGATGAAACTAAATTTGGGCTCCAGAAAATCATAAATTCCGAAAACGAACTTCACAGCCGTGGCCGTGGCAGGACCGGCCATAATAATACGTTAGTATTACCTGTCTCTTCAAAGGCTCGTCCAACACAGGCGCAGGCGCAGCCGGGCAGTCATTTTGGGAGTTCACAAACACGACACCACGAAATACGAAATTTTGAAATCGAACATTAACATGCAGTTCCTCGAGTTTCATGTATTTTATGGCATCATGGTTTGAGTTCGAATTCTGTGACGAGCAGTATGGCACGAGCTCCAAGCAGTTTGGTTCTCCAAGGTCGCAAAATTCATTTTCTGACGAAGAAACCCGTACGAAGCACAAAGCAATGACCCAAACAATAAAGTACGCAAACTGCAAACGCGAACGCCATTTTACGGCCCACGCCTTTATGGCGATAACTGTGACTTTGACGTTTCGAGCTCCGCAACTCGGTAATAATAGCGTTCGAAATTTTTCAGTTTCCTTTAACGGCAGAGTCGTGAATCTGTGCATCGCATCGTCTCACTGTGGCTTGTCGTGCCTTGGTTTGACTCTCCCCCACTTTTCATTCCATCTTCTCCAGCAACACTATTTATATCGTACACATTAGCATTAGCATTAGCGGTGCTGGTCTGCTGCAGTCTCGGTTGTATAAAAGCAACACGTGTAAGTAATCGTAATCATTGCAGGCTTGGCTGTGCCCGGACTGGCCTGGAAATGTATTTCATAGAGATCTCCGTTCCGTGGCCAAAGGCTTGGCTGTAGGCATCGCGATCGTGCATTCATCCATCCTTAACCCTTCCTTCAATTCTCAAGCATCGCAACGAGCCACAATTTTTTCACTGGCATGGCACAACAGTAACGTATGAAATTTATTCTCCCTTCAGTACAACAATTCAATGAAAATTCCATCATCCTCATCAGGCAGTAATTCATCCGTGCCGATTATTGTTGAAGGATCGGAATTTTCATTAGGAACTGTGCGCAATATTTTTAATTTGTGCGACGCGATGGGACAATGATGTAATTTTCTCCATCGCAGATTACTCCGCACTGAATGAATTGGTACGAGTACGAATGTAGTACGAAGCGACATGAATAAAATGCGCTGGCGCTTGCTTGGTTTGATAATGACATACTGTTCTTGTCATAATCTTCCCGGCCGGCGGACACAATGGAGCAGCAGCAACAAGATGCGCAGCAACGAGGTGGAGACTCAACGCGACGCAGTGCAGCGTTAAGTTCTTCCGCAGGATGTGAGTTTATCTATTTTTGAGTGGAAAACATTTCTATCAAATACAAAATGTGTATAAGTCCGCTATATGCCGTAATTCTGAATCCTGCATAATGCTTGATGTATGAATGAAGCCTTTAGCCTTGTAAGGATCGGCAAGGCGCATCGCCCATTTGGGAAGAATCACGTGACACGTTGTTACAGGCCAGGCCGTGCATGGGAAACACGGCGGATAGTGGATGTGGATATCAATATTGACAATTCAATATATTGTCGACAACGCATGTATTTAATATTTATACAATTTCCGTTCTCATATGATCAAACTGCTTTGCTTCGCGTTACGCCTTTGCTTGACTGCCCTCCGACTCACTGTTGGTCCCAGACACTATTTCTTATCGCCATGATTTTAATTTTGGCCGACTGGCCGACCTTATCGTTCAAAAGAGTTCGATCCATCATAAGAAACCCAATATGCTCTACGGGACATTCGAGTTGATTCGAGACGCGCCAACCGACGCTGGACGTCACGATTGCACAAACTTCGTCTGCGCCTGGACCTGCTGCGTGGGGTGCTGCTATGTTTACTCGTCTCGTCTAAAATCATGAATTGACATCGTTTATCTGGAGTGTTTTCAAGTTGAGGCCGGAACCTTCAGACTCCAGCAGACCGATATGAACTCATAAACACGACGTGACGTGACCAGGCGAGGCGCTGATGAGTAAACCACCTGGCAATCCGTATTTTAAAAGCTGATACGAGTATGCGAGCCATGAGCTCAATCCTCCAATGGAATGGTATTGGTATTATCCAATCGTCAGCGTTATCATCGTCTCATCGATCGTAACCCAGAATGAGAATAAACTCACACCATATCGCCTGTCGCGTATCGTAACCAAAATAAATTTCACCTTTACAGCCTTTATATGTTTACGGTTTCCTTCCGTGTTTAGATAGCGTGGGCTTAGCATCGACACTCTAAACATTGCAACAAATTAATTTAAACATCCGACGATGCATGCGTGTGGATGTGTACATTTAAAATGAAATGCTAATGTTGATTCTGCCTGCACTGCATACACAAAAACCGCACTGCTGTACGCGCACGCCGAAGCCAAAACAAAGTCAAAACGCCTTGGAAGGGTATCTAATTTCAAGCGCAAATAGGCTGAAGGATTCCATACCCCGTCAGGCTTCGAAATGTAATTCTATGAATTGAGAAGCGACATTGAAATCGGAATTACCTTTCGCCAGTCCGTCAGTCACGAAACGAGTCACGTCACTAGCGAACAAAAACGTAGCGACTCGTGTATCTCGTATCGTCTTTCTTCAGTGAGTGAGCGAGCGTGAACGTCTCGTATTTCTCGTACCCAACGTGCGAGTGCGAATGCAAAATTGTCTGTGGTTATGTGCGGTGCGATGTCGAAATGGAAAGTCGACGTCGACGCGAGGGCGAGACACACAACACAAACGTCCGTCAATTAAATATTAAACTGTTACTGTACATCATATGCTACGCTTTTCGAACCCACGATTACGCTTACGATGATTGAAATGGCAATTGCATAAATATTTATGCACACACCATTCACAACGACGACAAGACAAGGAACCTTCGGTCCGTGCTCCGCAATTTTCACTGCACAATAAAAAGTAAAATTTACTAGAGTCTCATTCATAAATACGAAGAAAGAAATGACAGCCGCGTACGCGTATGCGCCGCATTCATTTTACGGTTACGGTTACGATTATTGTCCATGTGTACTTATTGCTTTGCATAATTTCTGTTGCAGTTGCAGTTTTTGTTCTATGAACGTAAACGTAGTAGTAGTAGAAAGTTCACAAACACGAAACATGAAACGTGCGTCGACAGAGAAAGAGAAGGTTACGACACGACCACGGCCAGGAAATATAAAAGTGATGCTGCTGTTTGAGGAGATGTACTTTGAAGTTTTATTGTTGTCAAAAGAAGAGAAAACTTTTCTTTTTTAAACTTGTTCCAGAGCACCACCGCTGCTGCTGCTGTTGCATGCCCACGACAAGGGCAAGTCAAGGTAAGACGAGCGACAGACCGGAGGAACCCAACCTTGCCCAAGATTATTTGCTTGCACTTGCCAACTCGCAACGCTGACACTGCTGCTAAGCTGCCACTGCTACTGATGACAGACAAATATTTTTGCACTTCTGCCTTAAAAAGAGTAAAAACTCGCTCATCTTCCCTGATCTGAATTTCTGCTGCAGTTTCACTCACAACTCACGAGTCACAATTTTTTACTACCGCTGCGCTGCTGAAGAAGACGACGGCCAAGATGAGAACACAATGCATTGCATTGCTGGTATTTTACAACTTTCGCAGTATCGCAGGATTATTATGATTCTATGGATTTTCTCCTAAAGCGACTTTCCTCGTCGCAAAACCGCGTTGCAGTTCTCGTTGCTGCGTGCTCGGTTCTTCTTCGTACTCTGAAGAATCACGGCTGTCGTGCCGTAGTACTCTAAACTTCCAGACTCGCACCCGCACCACGTCCACGTTCACACGCACGTTTCTCTACTGCACTGCACGGCTGGCTTGCTGTGCCTGCTTTGTGTGGCATGAACAAGTGAAAGAGACCCAAAACTTGGTGTTGGTGTGTTCGTAGTATTCTGAGACTCTGGCTTCACTTCTTCAAGAAGAACAGCTCGAAAATCGATTCAACTCTCCACCACATCCAAATTGCATCTTTTGCGCAGCAGCTCTGCCGTATTCTAGTGTCTGCCGTTTATTTTCTCTCCCCTGAGCTGCCGTGCCCGTATACGCCGTAGTCCTGTAGTAATACTTTTCCCATGTAAGTTTAACTAAGCGAGCTCTCCGCATATAATCTCAATGTGTATTCACGCCGCTGTGAACGTGTGCCGATAGTAGGAGGCTTACTAATGCGAGCGGACTATGCTGAGGTAGTGCTCGCTCCAACAGCAAGAGATATGATTAGATACGGACAACGACAATACGATGCGCTTCTTCTCGTGAATACACCGCTGAGAACGTGATATGCTGCTGGAGGATAATGCAAAGCTTAGTATGACACAGCCTTGCTTGTAATTTATATTTTAATTTACCACTCAGCCGAACGAATTTCGTTTAGGAGACAGTTTACTACACCTGTGCTAATAAACCTGGGCCTGGAACAATGACACTTGACTTTGACACTTGAAACTGAGAATTTCAACAAAAATCATGCACGCAATTTCATTTGAGAGAAAACTGCAAAAATACCTGAATTGAAATCAGTTTCATCAGATCGATGAATGCATTGGAGTACGGCTATTGAAAATGTTTAATCTCCTCCAATTAAAGCCGACACAGGGACCGTAAATAAAAGACGGGTTAATTTACGGGAAGATTGTCCAGAATTGCGATTGTGACTCTGTAGTGCATTGCAGCTAGTGCACACTCGTTCACTCGCTCGCCTGCCACAACAACAATGTAATTACTCAAATGAATCTTCGGACCTGGCATTACAGGAAAGTGCATTAGAGTCAGTCGTGATGTGAAACGAGAAGCAGGCAATCGAAGTCTTTGCCTTTGCTATTTCGGAGTCGTAGGAAGTTAGTGCCAATGCACCGCACCGTTAGAATGAAGAATCTTTCCCTTGCGCCAGCATTGTAATGTATTTGCTCGCTATTCGCATTCTCTTCGTGTGGTGGTATTTCATTTAAGAAGATCACATCTTGCCGGGCTATTATTACACTACACCACACCGCCTGCACAGCGGATGGCGGTAACTGGGGTTGGAAGAAAAGAAGCCTGTAGGCCTGCCTGGAGAGAAACTAAGGACTCCGACTTTTGTCTGCGCTGCGGCGCGGCGTCACGGCTTGCCTTGCCTGGCAGACAAAATAAACTTTCAGTTGCTCGTTGCATAATACGCACACGCACGATCACAATGTTCTGGGTTCTATTAAACACGAGGCTGAGGCCGTGCATCCGTAATTGAAATTCCGAAACCGCAGATTAGAAATTGTAATACGCTAGCAATGAGGAAGGGAAAGGAAAAGGCGTGGCATTTTAGGAAATAAAGATAGCAATATGGCCAAACACTGGAACTGGATGGAATTCGGTAGACTTCGGGACGTCAGTGTCAGCGTTTCGATTCTGGAAGTATAATACAGAAGCTTTGATCCAATCGTCCACGTCCGGTACGAAATCTCAAGCATACTGCACAAATTTAAAATATGAATAAATGATTTTGGAATTTCGAAGGCTGCATCCACGCTTGCGCCTGAGTTCGCCACTTCAGCAACAGCACCGGAATGCAAATTAAAACGATTCAGTAAATAAATAATGAAAAGTTTAGAATCGATTAAGACTTTTAGCACATTCGCATTCACATTCTTGCTAGCGCCATCCTCGTACGTTTTCATAACGGTGAAACGCCTTTTGTTTGTGAGCATTTATGCAGAGTTAAAACTTTTCAGACTTGAAAATGAGTTTGCATGCCCTCTGATCTTCTGCACTGCCGCAGTGTGCAGTGTGGTGTTATGAATGAACGCATTACGCCGATATTACGGGACGGGACTCGAGTGCGAGTTACGAGAGAATGCAGTTTAAAGAAGGCGTAAAAGTTGTGGAGCTTTTATTTCGCCACGTTATGATTTGAAACATGAGATTTACGCGTGGGGTAAAAGACTAAACGAGAAGAATGTGAGTGCGCGAGTGCAGAGTGGAGCAGTGCATTCTTTTGTACAAAAAAAGTTTGACACGTAAAAACAAATAGTAGGACGAGTGCTCTCATGATTCATAAATCATGCTCGTTGTTTATGCGTACGCTTCACTGTTTCGGATTCCCGGCTTCGGTCAGAATTCAGCTTGCTCACGCCACGCCAGAATGCAAATTTTTAATTAGTGCAGTAATTCTGTGAATTTTCCTCCTCATGCACATAAAATTGTGTAGTGCTAGCCACTGCATGTATTTCACATTTTGGACCGTATCTCCATAAAAGGACGGAAATCGAGCTGAGTCTGTTCTCTTTTCTTCTCTGTGTTGCAAGGCAAAGCAAAGCAAGTAGATGGTGGATGGCGATGGCTCGCTGGTTCGCTGCAGGTTCACCATCGTGCTGGTGCCTGCATGTGCCGGGCAACTGCGGGCGAAAGCAAGCACCGATGTAACCGACCGACCGACCCAGCATCGGATCGGCAGCAACAGCAGCGGCGGCAGAGGTACAAGAACGGCACGGGCACGAGCACGGAGAAGAAGACTTGCACGAGTAAAAGTTTCAATCGATCTTTTCTTATATCGATCACAAAATAATCCTCGTAATCAGAAGAAGTTGAATGTACAGCAGAAATTACTCCAGCTCGCTGCATCCACGCCGCTCCGCCATGTCATTGCCATCGCTCGCCTCTCCCGGCATAATGTTAATGTAATTCCGTATGCTGAAGAGTTTGAGCCGAACCGGCTCATTTTAATAAAAAATTAAAATATTTTATGAATTCGGATTAAATTCCGGCTCGCCTCCCAGAAATTCAAATTTTCAATTTCGGGGTAAACGTCAAACTCATTTGTAATCTTTGAATATTTTCGCCTTTGCGTGTGAAAATGAGATTAAACTCTTCCTTTGCCTTTGAGCTTCGCTTCTGCTGCATATGCAATTTTTAATTTAAAAAGTTTACTTTGCTGTTGTGATGCCGTACCGTGCGTTAGTCGCGGTGTGATTATCTTCGAATTCACGTCCTGAAACTCGAGCAGAGTGTTGCCGTAAACTGACTAATTCGCAGTTGACGGAAGCAAATAAGTTGGAATTGAAACTACACGCGCGCACTGCGCAGATTTCGCAGGGTAGCCTCCAGAATCTAATTGAAACAATAAATTGAGCCCGTTTGACTTAATCGCAGATTTCAATTAAGGCCAGCCAAATCCGAGTGGATTACATTTCGTTTCCGTAAAGTAAAGTTTCAGTGAAAGTCAATTTCATTTGTTAATTTGTCTCGACGCGTGACGCACGCTGCACGCGGTCCTCGGGTAATTGCTAATGAACGTGAGGGTCTACGAACGCATAAATATTCGCCATCCTCCAGCACGCTATTCCATTTGGGAAAGGCGCCCAGCTCATTTTCATTTCCTGCGCACTACACATCAAAATCATTGCACTGCGCCGCGGAGAATTATGCTCCTTTCTTTGTTTTAAATTAATTAATGCACTTTTTCTCCGTAATGGCTGAAAGCTTTTTTATGTTGTCCATACGGAATACATATTTCATTTGCACTTTCGCCATGCGCAATGCGAACTGGACGTAATTTGAGCCGCGCGCGAGTCATAGAAGAAAGTATACTTAATATACTTGCGTCATCGAAATACTGGAAATACATGGAATCCCATTTGATTCCAGCTTCAGCGGCAGCAATAAGAATTCAAGAGAGAAAATGGACTATTAAAATGTGGTGAGGCACGCCGAGGGTGAATTGAACTATTACTCGCATTTTCTCTTGCCATCGCTGCGTATTTTTCCTTTTTTCCATTCAATTTGCGGCTAATAACTTGCTCCACGAGCAAGGAGTTGTCCTTACTCGTGCTCATAAAAAGTCGAAGCAGCCTATTATAAAATGGGAATTTAACAAGCACGGCGAGTGACGCAGTTTCGAATTGACTTCTACTACTTGCGAGCTTCTTGACTTGAGTTACTCCGGACGCACAAGAAGCTGTTGGACGAGTGAAAGCGACTTTCACGTTCCGTTCTGCGTCCACAGCGTCGTCAATAGTATTTGGCAATTCACGCAGTTACTGTGCTGCGCTGCGTATAATAAGTCCATTTTGATTTGTATCTTTATTTTATGCTTCTGAATTTCAGTATTTTTGTTCTTCCCTGCTGTGCTGCATTTTAAATGATTTTCTAGCCATTGCACTGTAAGATTCTGACTCCATTGATATAAGCCAGATTTCGGCGGTTTATCGTAAAGACACACCAAATTCGGTATTTTCGATGATACGGTGACTTGCTGATGGGCCAAGACCCTTTGAATTGTGAATACAAATTATTACAATATGAAACGAACTCAAGTTAAGTCAGACTGGCACTGAAATGTAATCTGATTTCCTGCACTCGCACACCTTCAAATAAGCTGTCTTGTTTCCTCATTAACCCCTTTATTCATATTTTTGCCATCTATTGTACTACCATAGCACAAGGTGCTGTACCCGTGCACCGTGTTCCCTCATCTCGTCTTTTGTCAGCGCCAGCAGCTAATAAAACGATGTATAGACTTCATCAACAACACCTTCATCATCAGTGACAAGCCAAGGCGGCAGTGGAAGACGAACAAGGCGAAAGTAACTCAATGATTGTTCTTTTGAGAAACATAAGTCAATGTCAAAATGTTCCAGTCATCATCAGCAGCCGCTTTCTTCTTCTTCTTTCACCGAGAAGAAAACTTTTCTCCTACTTCTTTCACTTTCTGCTCTCCTCCCTTGTCTGACTCGTCTGTCTATTATCACATATGGTGGCCAGGCCATGGCGTAAGGTCCTCCTCAATCATTATACTCACGGCTCTCGCTGAAGGCAATGCATTTGTGCACCTGTTCCTCGCTTGGCTGCTGAAGAGTTGCAAATTGTGATAAATTTAGTTGAATCGACATTTGTCATTGAGTTCATTACGCGGGTCGGCAAAAAATTTGCGCCTAATAGCAAGAATAATGCGAAAGGAGGAGAAAGCACAGCGTCCCCAATTTATTTCACTTTTTGCAGCTTGCGAATTGCAGCTTGTCGTTTCGCTTCGTAATTGTCGCCAACTGTCCAGAAATCACTACTGGAAAGCCACCCAAATGCCTTTCTCTGTGAAAACGAACAGAAAATAGTAGCAAAAACAAGAAAATGTACAGCATTTCAAAGTTCGGCGAAATAAAGTTCGCTTTTGAGCTTGCATTGCTCAGCACACGTAACGTACACTCTGACGGGGATGGCTTTGATGGTGCACTTAACCGAGCCGGTTCAATCTTGTACTTTAAATTCGATTAATAACATTTGAAAGAAATTATTTCAATACAGGCTTTGACTTCACATACTGAAAGTCAACGTTGGAAGTTGAAAGTTGCCGGTTGAGTGGAAAGAAGAAAGAACATTCAAAGAAATTAATTTTGGAGAAATTCTGCAATCGGATAATTTCATTTCTTCAATATAGGGCGAAATTCCCAAATCAGGATCTTTGTCTTCAATTTTCTCTGGGCTTTTCGCCGATCTTGCTGCTTGCTGCATGTGGCTAAAACTTTAAAAGCCAATAACAGCAGTGCGTTGTGGAATACGTACGAGTACAAGTACAATGCATTTGGCATAAGGGTACATGATGAAAGCGGTCGGTGGAGAGACCAACGGAGATTTTCAACCAAATATCCATCCATCGGTCTAACTACGGTAAAAGCAACAGTGGTGGTGGGGAGAAGTGAAAGTCCATTGGAAAATCAATACTTTTTATACATTTTCGGAGTAACTGCGTACGTTGTTGTACATTTTCTTCTTAAACTTGCATCGCACTCGCACCACCATCGTCAAGTGTTTTATGCTGCTGGTGGCGGTGGTGGTGCTGGATGCATGTGGAGAATGACGAAATTGTTTAGCCACCACCACGTTAAATTTCAGGCTCTTCTGCCCTGCCCTGTCACTGCCACTGCCGCCGGTCTCACTCACACTTTCCTCAACTCAACTTCTCTGCATCGTGTCATATTCCGTTCCATTGCCTTGCCGTGTGTTTTTGCTGGAATCAAGTTGGACCCAACAAAACTAACCACATGCATCGCTCAGAACGGGAGCATATAATGCACAAGCATGGCGTGAGCAAGTTGTGTGCACGTACTTTATGGATCTTTCGGAAGCGGGGTTGCCAGTTCACGCTTCGTGAAGGAAATATTGGAAGGATCCAAGCCAAGCACTGCCAGCAAGTGCAGTGCGGCCAGAATTGGATGTTGGTGAACCTTCTCCTCCTCAACTTGCCCAAAAATGTGAGAATGCTTTCGTCCTTATATTCCCTATAATTCTCTGCTCGTTCCAGTACGCGTACTCAATGCACGTCCACGAGCGCAAGATTTCGGATATTGGCTAAAAGAATAGATTGAGAAGTCGCATACATGCTGCATTCCTTATACAGTTAACTCATCCGAAAAACAATTTCAGGAGCAGCAACTTACAATTTCCAACAAGCAACTCGTTCTCCAAATTACATTACATAATGTGCCTCCTTGCATATCGTATGCGGAGAGTAAGAACCTTGCGGTATTGATTTTGTGGAAACACAAGCCAAGCAGGCAGCAGGATGAGAAATAATTTCCAACGAGAGCAGAAAACGAAAACGGTATATGAGCAATTGAGAGAAAGGAGCCAGGAAGCCCAGCAAGGAAGAGAACGGACAGAGTCCAAATTCTGCGATTGAAAGATGGACGTGGACGAAAAACGCGAGAATGACGAATGGATTTAATATTTCCAAAATTGTAGAATCTTGAAGCAGGGAATTACGCCAATTTATGACGACCCGTAACAAGATTATATTAATAAATATAAATTGAGGAACGACGACTCGACTTGACTTTACTTGACTCGACAGCCAGCCAAACCAAATGATTAATGTAGTAAAGCAAAGCTTGAACTCTGTGCACTGCGCTGGTCCATATTTATATAAATCCGAGATGTAATGTTATTGTTGGCCAAGACTGCTCGAATTAATGACAAAAAGACGAATTGTTCATAAAAAATAAACGCAGGCTCATGCCGACGCCTACGCCGCGTTCGCGCTCAACTCAAGCTGTCGCACGTCACGCTAATGCTGACATTTTCTTTATCATACTGGCGATAGTGAAAGATTAGAATTTATCCTGGCATTTTGCTGTGCGTATTTTACTTTATGTTAGCATTAAAATGAAATTGATTTGCTTTTTCTCCTTCAAAGTGGCAGAGGTCATCTGCATCAATTCTGTGTTGTATGGGTGAACAGCAAGCAAGCAAGCGCATTGCCTCCTTTGGTGACCTTTCACGATGACCATGAAAGTAGAGCCTCATAATGAACAAAGTGTAGAACGCATCGAATAACTTGAATTACGTGAACTTTGTAAGAAAATGTCTACTACAATGAAAGAATTTTGACCTGATATGTGCACTAACACGGAAGATCACAACAAAACGAAAACTTTTAGGTCGTAAACTTTTGCCAACATTGTTTAGACACAAACCGCAAATAAATAAACATTTTGATGAGAACGCTGCGAACGCGGTCGATAATGAATCATGATTCACCGCCCCTCGTTGGTATTTATATTACGCATCTTACATGCTACATGTGAGTGCGAGTGAAAGATTCTCGTGGTCATGATATTCGTGCGATTGCGAAAGCGATTCGGGATAAATCATTTCGCATTGTTTATTATTCCATTACACGACGTGATGGTTTTCTTTCTGCAGCTTCTTTAACAAATAAACATTGGACAAAATGTTTGGAGTACAAACTGCTAGCCAAATGCAAATTCTTAAATGAATCAATCCTGTATGTATGGTACGCGATTTACACTTCAGGGTGAGGCGAGAGCGCACCATCGAACCGACGAAAGGAACGATTTTTCATGTTTACCCTAATCTTGTTACGCATAAGCGAACTTGAGGAGGAAGAAGAATAAAAAGGCACGGAAGGAAGTACGCAGGAACCGTTGCGTTGGTATGTTTAACCTCATTAAAGCTTTAAACCGAGACCAACAAAAGAAAAATATTGCAATTTTTCTGCTCTCCTCCCTCACGTCTTACTCATCATCAGTCATTTTAGAACATCGAACCATATTCCCAGCGCGCGCGTATCGTACGCGTTTGGCCGTGTTGGTGCCCGAAGCCTGAAGCGCTGTCAGACAACTGTTTAAAGCGAATGGCGAGAAGAACATTTATCAAAACGCACGGTAAGCTCGAACCCTTCACGGTCTCGCGAGTGTCAGTCCGTCATTTAATTTATGATTTTATTGATTACGGAACGGGTGAGCATGAACAACGATTGTCAAAATAATTATTCATTCGCGCAAGCAAATCTGCGCCAAATGTCAAAGAAAACTATAATTTTACTACTTAAAACTCTCGCCGCACGCTCAATTGGGCGATGACTCGCTTTAGGTTTCATTCTTGCATTTTTGAACATTTATACATGCAATCCAGTCTCACCACGAAGCACGAGCACCCATACACGTGCTACGTGTTGCACTGCAGAAAGTCTGTCAAGTTTTATAGTAATCGTAATCGTAATAGTAAAAAGCGCCTAGTCACGAGACACGCGTTTTTCTGCTTGTGAACCAAATTCGAGTCAAAGAAAAGCAAAAGCGTCTCCGTCTCGTATTCGAGATTACTATAATAATATTGCGAATGCGAGCGTAAGAAGTTGTATACACAGTTAGATAATGCAGTTTAGGATTGCAGCGAGCTCGAACTGGTGAACTACGATTCCAGTTATGTTGTGTCTTCTATGTGTTGTAAGATTCTTTTCTTTCTTTCACGGCCTAGGCCAGGCAATGGTCTTGGTCTTGAATTACATAAAGGACAAGTTTTGAGACTTGACTACCGTGCCGTGCCATTGCAGTCAG
The DNA here is from genome assembly GCA_009869945.1 of Mesaphorura yosii. NCBI lineage: Eukaryota > Metazoa > Arthropoda > Collembola > Poduromorpha > Tullbergiidae > Mesaphorura > Mesaphorura yosii. The sequence goes on from WIXG01000074.1 coordinate 247,829, forward strand.
TGCAGTGCCATCAAAGACTTACGCAAGTTACGCTCGCGTACGTACGCGTACTACGAAAGTCTTGTATGAAAAGTTGAAGTGAGTTACTACTTACTTTACTTTACTTTACTACGCCAAGACACTGCTCCTGTAACTCCTATTCTGTATAATGCGGCGGTGGCGGCGAGAGAGAGATTCACTTTTTTCTTTTTGTAGTAAAATTGTAGTTGTAGTAACTTCTGTCTTGCCTCGCTTTTGCTTTTGCTGATGCTGCTGTGTCTCGGCTCGTAGAGCAGTCGAGTCGTAGTCGTAGTTTTTTGTTAAAAATTTGTAAGAGATTCCTTCCTCGCTTCGCTTTCCCATCTTGTAGTCTTTTTCTGAATGAAAGCTGAGAACACGAACATAATAGATGGATGCGTAGATAGATAGTTATAGTTATAATAATGTGCAGAGGAACGGGAATCAAATAATAGACAAAGGAGAGCACACACAAAGACGACTACGACTGCATCGAGTTTCCATTCAGCAGATCACCTACAGACCTAAATTCCGTGTCTATCAGTGCTTATTTTGATGCTAGACACTGCTTTCTGCGATTTTGGCTTTTGGTGGTGCAAAGCACAATTGCGTTCCATTAACAATATCATTTAGCAAACTCCGATAAGTGTTGCGATTTTGTTTGTTTACTTGCTTCACTTTCGTGATGAAGAGTTCCGGATTCCACTGAACAATTTCATTCATGTAAATTCTGACAGGATCAAGTAATAGTAGCAGCAGTTTTTGTGAATCGCATGCACACAATACGGAAGGCGCAGAACATGCAACAAAGGCCCAAATATTTTCCAACTTGGCATACAAACAGTCGTCGGCACTCTTGGCTTCAGTTGTTTTACTTTTACGTAGTCAAGTAGTGAAGTAGTCAAAGGCAAGGTATTCTTTCAAGTTCCAGTCATAGTCATATTTTCATGCACGTCAAGAATACTGGAGCACACGCGTACGAGTGTTCGCCTATGTTACGTTTCCCGTGTTTGTGTTTGTAGTGAAGCATAAGTAAAATAGACATAAATTGAATGAATGCAGACGTAACGTAAAATAAAGTAATAGTAAGTAGTATAAATATTAGTGTAGGTTAGTTTCTCATTCTTTCTTTTTCTATAACTCATCTTTCTCTTTCTCGGATTCTTTCTCTTGTCTTTTTTCAATCCAAGAACCCACTTTCTACTTTTGCCGCTCGCTTCACAAAAGAACCGTCGCATCGCATCTCGTCGCTTTTAACTTTTGTGCCACGACAGGACACGACGATAGCTTCTTTGCTTCTCCTTTTTCTTCTTTCTCCGTCTCCCGCTTTGCTTTGCCCTGCTACCTGCTACAAAAGAATCACTGTCAATGTCACTTGATTCTTATTCTTTTGCTCCTGCCCACGTGTCTGCGTGTTTGCGGAGGTTGTGCTTTTGCTTTTTGCAATTTGTGGTATGTGTCAAATGTCGATGTATAAAAGGCAAGAATTTCTAACCTGCAGCCGCACTGCGTAGCGCAGTGCATAATTCGGTCGCTCCCATCAGTGTTCAGTGCGATCGTGACTCTTTCCTCTATTAGGCAAGCAATCTTCAGAATTTATGTACCGTGGCCGGCCATGGCCGAGGACGTCATGTCCTTTTCAACTTTTTCTACGTAAGCGTATGAATATGTAATGTAGTGTGAATCCTGTCGATCGATCTTGCGTACCTTTCCATACTAGCCCAGCATTCAAGTCGACGCGATGCTCTGCCGAGTCTCCAGATTAAAATCTTTCCGAGGAACGAGCTTTGAGCTTCTCCTTCGAGGCCGTGGCAGTCGACCGACCAGCGTCACTTTGCATTTCGCATTTCGCCTTCATTTTCCTCCTTCTGGCCGGCCCGGTGAGCAGCCCTCCGCCACAGTGCCCGTACCACCATCAGCAGCATCCATTATGCATACGCAATTTGTTTCTGCATTGATGATGATGAAGTGCGTGCGAGCGAGAGCGAAATTCATTTGTTTTAAAAACCATGATTGCTTCTTCCGCACTGCAGAGCCACGCGGGCGAACGAGAGAGCAGTGCAGTGCACGGGACAGATTAACAACCTCTGTGAACTGTGAATTTGAACTTTAGAACGCTCTGCTTGATCGCCGTGCTCCGCCATTTATTATTACTATCATCTTCATCATCAGCTTCCTCCTTCGTTTCTGCTTCTGCGTTATGCACGCTCGAAACAAAATTCTAATCATAAAATAAACTTGCATCCAACCGCGAACACCGTTTACGTTTCCACTTCATTTCCTTAACGCCTTCCATCGTCATCTTCCCCGTAATCAGAAGCAGCAGTGAACCAACCTTTCGTCTTCGTTGTCACCAGAACAGAATCGAAACTGAATGTAAATTGCATTGCGAAATTTAGAATAGCGGGCCGTATGCTTGTCAAAATTGGAGAACGACCACGCCAGACGCCATCACCAACGATGAATTGGAAGGACATTCTTTGCAAAATTTCTTTAAAGTGCTCCGAAAGCAGATTTAGTTGAAGGAAGAAGAAAGACTGGGCTGGAGTGCAGGAAGCCTCGGCACATAATTTACTTCCACTTGACTACCTTCCGTATAAAATTTAAAATAGCTCGAGAAAGGAAGTTCAGTTCATAGATTTCTGAAATTTCTTCTGATGCCAGGCAATACACAAAAATTATACGCCGTGGAACGCTGAATGAATCTATCATACGCAGTTCGCTTGGATGGTCGAGAGTTCAATACGCGCGGAGGATTTAGTTGAGCAACCACAATGAAATTGATGATGATGGTACAGTGCAAATACTCGTTGCCGTCTTGCGCGCCTGAGAAAGTGGAACACAAGCCGTAATTTTCAAGTTTGTATAAATCCGGAGACGCACTGAAGCAAGAAATAAATTACACGTCCAAAATTATAGCGCGCTGCAGCGGAGGAGCCGTAATTCGCGTTCTTTTCGGCCGAGAAGGCGCGAGTACGAGGAGCAGACGTGCTTTATGATAAGAATAATTAAAGAAATAAGAAAAACACTTGTTTTTAATTATTATGATTATTCTTGTAGAACAGTGAGACACGGCGCAGCGAATCGCATTTTCAGCTGGCACCGGCACTGGCATGGAAAATAGGAAAACCAACCAACAAGATTCTCGTTTCTGTTCCTGAAAGTTGTAGTTTATACCGTAAATAATGCCGTGCAGGCTAGCAGTAGAATAGAATAGCCGGGCATAATTAGTTGACAAGATAAGATGAGATCATGGAAGTCTCTCCAAAGCTCTGGATACATGCACATTGGCTGTGCAATGTGTGTGTCCTCGCTTTAATTTTAATGAGCCAGATGTTCCGTTTTCTCAAAAGAAATTGTAGTAACAGCAAGGGAACTGCGAGTAGGGCTGATTACAATTGAAACTACGTTGGATACGTAAAAGACATTGAAAATCTTCGAGTAGAACAAAAACGAGGTCGGGAGAGCACCAATTTGGCTAAACATCGTCAACATTCAATTGCATGCAAAACGTACAACGTTTAAACTGCTAGGCTTGATTTTCGTACAAAAATTGCAAAATGATTTTCTTGATTAAGGCACAAAAATCTCAAAGCACAAGTGATGAACTTTTGACACACGGGACGTAGAACGGAATAAATTTAGCAAAGCATTTAGCAGCTGTGACGCGTTTTGTGACACACGACGTTGCATTCGAAAATAAATGGATCTTCGAACCTGTCCAATACTCCCATTAACCATTAACGAGAATGTGTACTTGGGTTCGCAGTGCGATGCGGGTAAAATGCTCATCATCAGCAGCACAGCTGAACGAGTGTGTGTGTGATTATATAAAATGCATTTAGTTAATAATATATTACTGCATTGCTCGTGAGTTCGTACAGTGCGGGAGAAAAATGAGCTCAGTTCGGTGCAGTGAAGGAAAAAATACATTAGTGCGGAATTGCAAAATGAAAAATGTAATAAATACGGGAAGAAAATGGCCTCCCGAATTTAATGACATTTTTGGCTTGGAACACACACGTCCTCGTGTCATTTACGCGATTGCGTTTTACGGACCGGTGAACGATGACGTTGGAGAAAGCTATTATTTCCAAATAAAAATTATTCAATCTTTCCCCGTCGTCATCAAGGCAGGTCTTTGGCAAGCCGGACTCGCTCGTCATCTCAGCCTCGAACTTTTACCCAATCTCATTACGTACTCCGGCGATAAATCTCATAAGAATGTAAATTTCGGGGACAATAAATTAAGAGCGCGCTTCACCTCATCCATAATACATCCATTAAGTCTTATACATCGTAAAATGTAAATTTCGAAACAAAACATCAACGAGCACAAGTACGTAGACCCAAGTGTATAATTCCAATTCTAATTCCACTTGAAATGAAAATGATGTCTCATCGGAACAGAAGAGCGGAGAAACAGCGGACCAGCGGAGCAGTGCAATTGTCTTTGGCAAGTTTCAAGGGTACAACAAGCAATCATAATTATGTGCACAAGAAATTATATTCACGACTTTATTTATTATTAGAACAAACATTAAAATTCAAATTCCTCAGTTTTCTTTCTTCTTGGCCTCTTTTACAATGCAAATTGTGCTCTAGAAAGGAAACGAGGAGCGGGGTAGCAACGCATTCAGAGCGGGCAGATCGAATTTGTGGTCTATTGTTGTGCAACAAATTGTCAGGAATGAGAACAAGGACCAAGAAAAGAAATTGGAGCGGAGTGCAGAGATTTCTTGTCTTTGCTTGCCTTGCTCGCTGAAGTTGGATATTAGTATCACCTCGGATCCGATTTCTATCAAGTAAAACAGTCCCGAGCCGGAGTCCCAATGAGCAAATGTTACGGTTATAATTCCATAAAAGATAAGATGCATCTCGCCCAGTATTAATTTCAGCGCATACGTGCATTGCAATATGACTATGCTTCACTAATTTGCATATTTGCTGATCTGATTTGCATATTCTGCCACCAAAACTTTTTAAAATTTATTACAGTTTATTCGTTTATTCGTTACCCTTTCCAGGCTCTTTTCATTGCGTCGCTGTCTATCTTTTCAATTATTTTATTCTCGGGCTTAGAGTTCAGAGACACTCTTTTGAAATCTGTTTCACTTGTTAAATACAGTTTTTATGCTCATCTGACGCAGTGCAGGCAAGTTGTATTTGCATGTTGATAAAAATGCTATGATTGTGACTCGCAATCAAAGGTATTTATCAAACACTATGTGAAAGAGCAAACGTCTTTCTCAAAAGAAAAGAGCTCTCAAGAGTTACATTCACACGACATTTTTTGAATTAAAAGTACACATTTTATGGCATGTGCAGCTGAATTTCTGACAGGGCAATGGAATTTGTTATGTGGACCTCACTTGTTTTAAGATCTAACGGCCACATCGCATTTTTATGTAATTCGATCGCAAACGGCATGTCTCTCACTTTCAGTTGAGTTAGCCTGAGAAACTTGCACCTGTCCTGTCCAGTCGAAAGGTACATCCTGCTAAGAAGGTTAATCGTTGAAATTCTCAACTAAAATCATACGGCCCGAATGTCTCTGGCAATTCTCTTCTCACAGCCGCAACCGGCAATTGCAATCTGCAATGTGATTTCCTATTGCTTGGAAGAAATTGAGAGCAATAACGTAAAATTGTTCAGTATAAGCGAGAGTTTTCATGCACACGCAATCGCAAGGCGTAAACAACGAGTGAGGGTGTAAATAGGCAGGCGAGGAACTCGCGCCCTCTCACGCGCTCGAAGCCTTTCACCCGGTCGAATCGAGCCCCAAGATTGCGATTCAAGTCGTGAGAATTCTCCTCCACCCACACAACACCGACACTGATCCGAACCGTTTCTTATTTTAGCGATCAGATACAATTTCTTCATTTCCACTCTCCGAAACCCTGTCACCTGAATCACTTCGGACCTTTAATACAAATTGCTATTACTTGTCTTTTACAGCATGTTCTAAACGGCGCCGTCAGTGAAGCTGCGCTGGCGAAGCTTCAAAAATTGCCGAAACCTTATTTTTATTGCCGCTTGCTGCATGCATGACAAATTATAAGCAAAATCGTATTTTCTATGAAATCTCCCGAATTGCATGTATTCGGGTTGATAGTTGCTACCAAGCGCCCAGAGCAGCGGAGAAGCCTTAACGTTTTTATGCAATGAATGACAATGGTTGACAATGCAGGAACAATGACTCTATTCAAACGCCGCACATTCATGGCAAAGCAAAGCATTGTTGCAGCAGAGAAAAGCTTTTATAATTCATACTGGAAAACGAAAAAGTGCCCAGGTGCAGTGCGACTCTTCTTTCTCGCACTTATTCACGCATTTTTATAAGTGCTTGGTCTTTATTCCTGTGTGTAAAAATGTAAAAAAATGCTAAAGGAAATTAAAAGGAGCGGCGAAGGTTCTTCATTACAGTTTACAATCATTATGTTAATCACACTAGTACACACACTCGCTTCTTGCATGCAAATTATCAACACAATTACGGGAGCAAAAAATGTTCGATTTCCTCTGGAATTCTGTATTCGTCTCGCGTTGCGTTACGTGAATGATCCGAATTCACCGTTATTTTGTGTAATACGAGGACTCAATTCAATTCAAAGGTAAGGAACGCCGTTTCTCGGAACAAAATTTGGCTGGGCTTGACCTGAAGAAGAGAAGGCATTTATTATGATGCATGGTCGATTAGACCATAATCATAATCGTCCAGAACGGAGCTGGGCTGAAGCAAATGTCACTCTCAGATGCTCACCGTTCGTGACCAAGAATGAAAAATGGGGAGAAGGCAGAAACAAGATTGCCTTAAAATTGCTTGGTCAAAAATATTGCCGTTAGACGGATATGAGTACAAATGCAATTTTCATACAAGATAAATGCAATAGCAATTTCGAACGTAAATCTGGAAAAGGTTACAAGTGTCACTTCACCGACTTCACGGAAGGAATGTGAAATCCTTTGATCCTATTTTTTGTGACTCTGCGACGGGCTGCATCGCTGAGTGGAGCAATACAGTAGGAGGCAGCAGCCTGCTGCTGGCGTGTGCATTCTATTATCAATGAACCGGTTTTCAATCAAACACGAAAAAAGAAATTCGGAGGGTTTTTTTACTGCAGTGCAGTGATTCTTTGTCACTTTTAATGTGATCTTTTGTTCCTGCGGGCTGTCTCCACAACGCCAGCCATCTAGCCATTGATTTCCAGACGACAGAGAGAAAATAACCGGTTTGCTCCTATTCATTCACTCGACTAATTCAACGAATTACGAGCAGAAGGAATGTCCTGTTGTTCAGGACAATCAGCCAGCACACGAGTGACTGTCCATAATTTCAAAGAACCTGAAGCTGGTGTCTGGTCGGCTTGCTGCCCGGCAAAACTTGTTTCGGATTTTTATTCGGACCTGAACTTGAATTCTGTGTTATGAATAGCATTAGCATTTAAAGGCAGTGAAATTATATCTGGAGCTCGGTCGTGCCAGGCTCCTGTTTCTGTAATTTTTGTTTCCAGTCGCGTTTTAAAAATGGCCACGTGTCACTCTCACTTCCTTTGTATCGAGCTTCTGCTGTAAACGCAGTCTATACACGTTGGCATTTATTGCCTGCCATACGCATCGCGTATTGAGTTTCGGAGCATCGATCAAGTTAATTTGATGAAGCCCGAATTCATTTCGGGCAGTTGTGAGAGGACAGAAATCAAATTAATGCGCGGCTTGTCGTAGTCAATGCCAGTCATTCCCATTGATTCATTCGTACGACTGATGAGAATTTTCAATAATTTCAGCTGAGTTCATAATTTTGATGGTATCGAGATTAAACTCACCAAAGCCAAAAGGTTTTATGAATTTCCATCCAAATTCGATTCAGAGCAGTATGCATGCATAAAATTAGCCAAATAGTCGTTAAACCGGCGCTTTTCACGTTCATCTCGCACTGGGCGCGCATATTAATAGAAAGCGAACTCTGGAAGCGAATCGGACATAAAAGTTTGAGCAGAACAGAGCATCAACTGCTACTACTGCTGTGTGCAATGTTATTGGATTAAAAATTCGTTTAATCTCTCGGTCTTTTCGTTGTTGCTGTTATTTATTACGCGTATTATGAATGCTGTCTGCGTGCTCCGGCCACGGATCCCGATATAAAGTATTAAAGCGCGTTGCGCTGTGTGCTGCGTTGCATTTTTATGTTTCGCTCTCTCCATTTCGATTCTCGCGACGTGCATTCGTTTCAGCGATCATATTTTATGTAATTTTTTCGGAGCAACAGCGATCGCGATGGCAAGGCAAGCCAGGCAATAATGAATGTATTCGACGGATGGATGAATGAAAAGATAGTGCTCGCAGAAGAAAAGTTCATTTCATAATACAAAATACGGTCGGATCATAAGCTGAAGCTGATGTTGATGTTGGATAACACATAAATAATACCAAACGCTTTGTGGACTGTTGAATATGACTGGCTGCGTATTCTCTGCGGAGTTGAATTTGAGTATCCACGCCTTTCAAGAATAGACGAACATCTGCCTCATGATTGCACTGTTCCGTACACAACATAGTCAACACCGCGTTTAAGTTTAGCTTGTTCAAATACGTACGAGTACGGGAATACTCAATCTAAATTTCCGTTCCGAACAACAATCATCTACGAGCAAAGCAGCAGTATTTGCGGCGTTTGCGTTTATTAGTATAACGGCTCTCTTCTCATCAAGGCATAGCACGGCACAGTAGAGCATAAATTCTCCTAGATCATTATTGCAATGCCCGACTGGACTGCCAAGACTCACCGAGACGAAAACTGAGGCTACGATGATGCGTGTTTTCCTGGCACTGCATTGTTCGCTGTCTGAGCGCGAGTCTCGTCTGGATCAACGTAAAATGAATTGTGCAATGTGCTTCTTTTGTTTGGTCTGTATTATTTGCCAATCATGCTTTGTGCCGTGCGAATGAATGCAGTTTCTATTATTAGCACAGCACTCTTTTTATCAATCCAGGTATTCATGTGCTGCACTCGGAGTGTGACTGTGAGAACGAGTTTGCAGGCCTTGATGAACTTTTTTTATTCAAGCTGGATAAAATTGCAAAAGCGAAAGTAAACCAACGGATAAAAGTCGTTTTGCAACTCTCGAGTCGTCAATTTCAGGTTCCAGGTGACGAAAACTGGTTCATCGATCATGCAAAACTGCAAAATAAAAAGACGAGCATTTTCCTTTACAATTGTGCGCGGACCTTCATAATGGATTTACCCGATTTCTAAATATCAATTTTCTCACACATTACACCGACATTTGTCATCACACTGCCTTGCCTTGCCATACGCTGTCTTGCATGGTGCTGCAAAAGATCGCGCAATGCACCTCGGCTGATTTGCATTTACACCATTCGTCAGACGGAAATTGAATGGATTCGAACTGAAGGAGATTAATTGTTCTATTCATTCATCAAAGCAGCTCCGCGACAAAGATTGATACGCAAGTGAGATTTAAAATTCATATTTGCTCTAGATTTCAACAATATTCCATAACCCCGTCGACGACGTCGACAGTCGGTTCAAAGTTCTTAATCTATTTTACATTCGCCACGACTCAATGCACGGCTCAAAGTGCGTGCGGACTTTCTGAGCTCCTATTTCTCTGACTCGGACTGGGAAACCCTGACCTGACATGTGATTTTGATAAATCGAGCAGAGTAAATAAAGACACCCAACGCAATTCGGATCAACCCAGGCAAGGCAAGCCTGAGCGAAGGAGACATTTCTTTTTCAGGCTACGCTACAAATATTATTTCGTACTAATAACATGCAGATGAGTTTCAGACTGACTGAGACGAAAGGAAGCATGAATGCGTAATCGTAATGCATGATGAATGCGTAGATATATTTTTAGTAATGCCAATGCCATAGCCAACGTACGCACGACAGTCTGTTTCTGCCTCTGTGTTCCCTGGCTTATCAACACAAAATCTTGAATATTGAACTTCAAGTTTTCGTTGCAACGTTGCATGCCATGATAAATTGTAGTTGCATTACCGGAGTAAGCCTTAAAAAGGAACCTTACTCTAACGTAGTACGTATTGCGTGCCAGATGCTGCTGAAGGTAATACGTAAGAAGAGCTATATGCTAAAGAAATTTGTACAGAAGGATGCTGCACATTTCTTTGCAGTGAAATAGTTCGGAGATGAGATGCGACAGACCAAGTTTTCCTTCGAATGTATTGAATTCACATTACGAGGTTCAAAACACTCGAAAAACTCGACATGACTTCAAGGACTCGTAAAATTCAAATTATCGTGTACTACGCATGCAGTGCACAAAAGCAATCGCGAAGGAGCTACAGTCGAAGACGAATCTGGCAAATTCCTTTTTATGGTGGATACCTGCGAATGAAAAATGTCTTTCGCATGACAGACGAAAAGGGGCTCCTTTGAAAAAGACAAAGAGTATATAAAATCATTTTCTTTCTTCGTCTGCACCGCACTGTTGTCTTTACAAGTTACAATTAGACTGACCTTGGCTTTGCCTTTGGCCAGCGACGCCTCACCGAGACACCTTCGACGCCTCACCGAGACACCTTCGACGCCTGGGTGCATAGCAATTCGAATTCAATATCCTACATTTATAGAATTCGATATTTGGATTCAAGTATTTTGATTCAAACCATATGACTATGACGGAAAGGTTATGGTTAAGGTTCCTGTTTGTTGGTGTCCAGTTTCGAGTTCTTTTCTTTTCTTTCAAAGTACTTTACGACCTACTGAATTGCTCTATTGCTTGTGACTTGCACTTGCACCGGTTAACATTGAGCAGCCTGGTAATGTCTGACTCCTGAATAGTGTACCGAAAACAGAAGCCACGACAGCGTAGCAGAAGCATAACAGTGACCAGACTTAGACTCGCGAAATTGCATGAAAATTACAGCCTTCATTTCCATTTTACTTACCCACATTTTAAAATCCTGCGTTTGCAATTCGTGTACCTTATTTGGCTGCGGGAGATGATGCAATCTTCCCAGGCGGCATACTGGCAGACAAAAATGGGTGCTTGATTCACATCTTCGCTCGTAAAATTTTTTCATGCTTCAGAAAATTTTACGAGTCCATCTTGCCTCCTTGTTTATTAAATTGTACTGTGCAGACGATACCAAGACGCAGGATGCGAATTGCGAATTTTGAGACGTCTCCAGCTTCATTTGTTGCCTCAAATTGGCGCTGGCATTGGCAAGAAGCACGCTGAGAAATTCCAGAGTTCATATATGCACATGAGCGCATGGACTCAGTTTGCAAAACAGATCATTAAAACTTTTATTGCGAACCCTCTTTTGCGAGAGAATCTGTGAGAAGCGAAGATTGTGACTTTGCGATACGATGTGAAGGGAGTTTAATGGGCACTTACTCATGTTCTGCTGAAAATGATTGATTTTATGCTCATTCGGTACATATTTTGCGGCGCAGAAGGGAGGCTCATTAAAATGTTTCTAATTCTGGATCCCGACCACTTGCCCATTGCCATTCCCTATTGCGCTTGTTCTCCATTTTCAATTACGAAACCCACTTCAGCGGCTCGGCAGATGAGTTCCAAATTTCAAGTGACATTTACCCATAAATTATCCGAAATATTTTATGACCAAGCCAAACCATTACTATTACATTGCGTTTGGAACAGCACAGCACGGCGCGGCGGCTGGAACGAACAGAGAAAAATGTCCGTGATTGAATGGAAGACTGCGAGATGACAAAGCGAGATAATATATCTCAATAATAAAGCCTCTGCACACATGCGATTTGGACATGACTGGTTTGCTGGCTGTGCTCAATGGGCTCGCGGCTTGTAGTTCAAGGGTCCAATATTTTTGTGTGATGCTGCAATGTTTTGCTGCATTTTGGGACGGAATGAATCATGAATCATTGTGGAAGTGAGAGCTCCAGTGGTGGATGTGAGAAATGGAAGACTCAACTGCACTGCGTCATCATCTTCGTGATCGAAGTTTGCCTGCCTTTGCCTTTTGGATTAATTTAGCCCACTGCAGTGTTCTGTGCAATGTCGATACACAATAGCAGCACGATCACAATTACTGCAGACTGCGGGCACAACCTTGGTTAATGCGATTTCTCGTGGTTTTATGTCGAAACTTGAACTTTAAGTCTGAAACACAACATCGCGTAAGTTGAGCGTTTTCACGGCTTTCGAACAATTTCATGGAATCGGATGACTTGTGGAACTCTCCTGCTGGCTTGACGCAGGATGACATGACAACATTTTGTACATTTAAATCGAGTGGCAAGGCAGATGCTGATGAAAGGCAATCACAGTCCAATCGCTGCCAGCAATGCAATGGCACGGTACGAATTTAACTTGACTTAATTTGAGCATTCCAGAATCCTTCATATGGCATCTTCAGGTGGTTCTGCTGATTTTCTTACCAATTAGAAAACTGGTGCGGAAGAGAAGGTATGCGAACCGAAGGACTGCTTAGCTTCGTGCACATTGCATGATACACACCGAATATCGTAGTTGGGACTCCAGGCAGCAGAAACAAAAATTTTTATGCCATAATGCCACCGATTTTCTCGTACTCGCAGTTCTCTCGTCATCGCTTGTTGAGAAATGGGATGAGTACGAGTACCTATTTCTACTTACGAGTCGCAGGAGTTTTGGTCGTGAAATCACAACAGTCTGCGTATAGGAATATAGGAAACAGGGCCCAGCAGAAAAAGTGAAACAGACGTACAGAGTGCACAGACCAGCGGACCTATCCCAACATCCAGGCCTAATCCCACGTACGCATAGTGGGGTATTCACGAGAATTTGGTGCGCTGTGCATTTTAGCATATGAAAAAGTTCCAACTTTGGAAGCCAATAACTGCCTTCCGGATGGACATGGAAAGGTGGTTTTTGCTGCATATGA